>CM038596.1:2977118-3081633 GCA_021533255.1 Ceriops tagal
ATGTGAGACTTTTAATTTTTAAAAATAATTAAATTATTAATTAATTATGTTATTTAACTTTATATTTAAAATTATATTATAACTATAAATCTGATTTTTTTTAAAAATAAAAAATATATTTGGTCATTATGATTCACCTGATCACTTATTTAATTAATATTACAAAAAATTATATATCATAATTAAAAAAATTATATAAAAATAAAAAACTTTTTAGTAATTATAATTAAAATTCTCAATCTTTAATTTACTGTTTTATATTGTATTTTGGCTAAATTATTAAATTTTTTCATCATAATTTTTTTTTTGTGTTTTTTTAAAAAAATAAATATTTAGTTTATTTGTACTTCACTGTTATGAAATAGTTGTGTTTTTAATAAATATTTATTATCATCTTATTCGATATTATTTATCCATTAATTTATATTTTAGGAATTGAATTGCTAGATCAAAAAATATATGCACATTGCACTTGATTAAAGCTAATTTTGAATGTAGCGTGATATCTCCGAAAGGGTCATGAATATATTATTTATGCTAGCGAGGGAGCGAGGGAGAGGCAGCGTCAAAATCACGGGAATCTCGAAACCCTAGAACGTGCAGATCTCGCCACGTTTATAATCTAAGGTCCGTCGATAATCACTCATGACAGTGTCGTGTCGCTGTTTCCGGAAATCGACGAAGCCACGTGTAGAATATCAAGAGATCTTTCGGTACATGATCTTTAATCTTTTTTCCTATCGTACGGGAGGTCATTCTGTTTTGTCGGTTTCGCTTGAACGCGTGTCGTCTGTCCATCCTAAGCCATGTGTCGGCGCTTTTATTTGTCGGGCCCTGTTACTGTTACCGCACGTGGGGTCCATTATGCACGTGAGGCCAATCACTTTACACGTTGATGGCAACTCCATCCGGATATCATAAAAAATGGGTGTAAATGCGTGTACCGTAAATTTACAAATAATGAATCGTATGAATAATATCAGTACATTTTCAACATCCACCTGTCACAAGAACTCAACATAAATGATGTTACATTTAATTTGGGGGAGAGGGTGTTGGTGGACTAAGATGCAGGGGAAACACCGAGAGACACGGAAGCACTCCAGCTATTAGTCCGCTATTAGTCTTAGTCTTTGCCGACGGCATCTGCACCGTGTGATGGCGGGATCTGCTTCTCTTTAAGTGGGTTCCGGATCGCAGACTTTGGCCTTAGGTTAAAAGTCTAATCGGGTTTGAGAAGTAAAGTCGTTGATCATGGCTGAAAAGTGAGAACCCATTGACCGTCAATCCATATCCAACACCACTTTATGTTGATGACTATTTTAAAGTCTTCCTCCGAAGAAGACCAAATGGATCTCTATTGATATGGCTTTGTAAATATTTTATTAACTTTTATATATATATATATATATATATATATATATATACATATCGTAATGTATAAATTATATAACTTTTTATAGTTTAATATTATATATACATATATATTCTTATGTTCTTAAATTTCTCTTACTTTTATCACTCAATGCCTAATGACTACCATAGCACATTTTTATAACCAATCTTGTTTATGTACAATTGAAATTAAGAACACATTTTTAGTGTCACATATAAATGATGGATAATAATTTTTAGTGTCACATACAAATGATGGATAATAATTTTTGTAAAGTCCACTTTAAAATAGCCACGAAAAAAAGGCAGTCAAGGAATCCTGAATGTGCTAACAATTTTTCTTGAGTATGATCAGAAAAGTAAACAATCGATTTAATAACTACTAATAACTAGTGGGGGTGGCGAGGTGGGAAGCGCCACCCCCTACATTCTTACTCGGCCGAAAGCCCGATAGTTGACATTTCCTCGACATTAATGACAAGATAAAGGAGGCGTTTTGCCTGCAAAAGAAGAATTGTGTCGCACTATTCGGAGTGATTAGCACATTTAATTCTCGCTTAATTAAAATACAACAAAGTAGTACAAGATTTTTCTTTTGCGGGGGATGGGCAGTCCTCGACGCCTTCTCATTGCACATGGCGCATTTCTTGGCCCCACAATACTCTAAACCTCCACGTGTAGCATAATGCCCCTAACATGCCTTTTTTTAAGTGCACATTATCATTTCGCCCAAAACACATAATGAACGGCTGGAATCCTGCCCAACTCTTTGTTATACTCATGAGCTTGTTTGGGCCGGTAGCTGAAAGCTGCGGATGAGGATGGAATTGGGGAACAATTGTGAAGGACTACCTACTCTTCGCGTCCTTTTTAATTTGTCAAGTGACGTCAGTCACCTTTTGGGGCGGCGTTTAATCATTCTTCCGTGTTTATAAAAATAATTATCTTTTTAATTTAATTAAAAATTTTAAAAGATTAAAGTTATTATATATATATATATATATTTAATTTAAATATAAATTTTTAATAACATAGTTAATATATTTACACTTAAAATATTAACAACAATATCACTATACAATGAAATATATTTATCCATTTTTTAATTTATTTAAAAAATAAATACAATGTATTATTAAAATAACAAACATTAATGCTCCAATTTGACAGCCATTCTTTTATGGGAAATTAGATGTTCACATCGGCTAGATTGCAACTTAAAGCGGTTCCCCCTAAACACGGCTGGTTGGTTTCTATCAAACAACTTATATTGGAAGCGTTGAAGATGGCTTAACTTGGAAAACGACCATTTCTTTTTCAAAGATAAAATTTTGGGCATGGTTATAAATTTTATTTTTTTTCTGGGATAAAATAAAATAAAATAAAAATTTGTAAAAGAATGGACCAAAAAAATAAAAAAAAATAAAAAGTGGAGGTGGGAAAAGTAAGGAGGTATATTTTTATCCCCATCTCTCGTGTCCCACCGTTCACCGCCTTCAAAACACTAGAGAGCGTAGCCTCAATAAAAATTCTAAAAGTCACATTTCAACGAGACAGCTTTCCCCGATAATTATTCGCTCACCATAATTTAGAAGCAGCCACGTGGCAGATAGAATCCAAAACTCTGAACACGTTTAACACCCTCATTCGCCCTTGTGATGCGCTGTAACAACAACCTGTAGCTCAAAATTTTCGAATAACTTAACCGCGGTGGAAAATTATGGCCGAGAGATTTTAACCTAACCAGCGTTAACCCAACATAACCAGAGTAAAGCCCCACCCCACAGCCCACTTTTTAGAGCAGTTTATATGCAAACACCAAGCCAAGCAATGTTGGTGATTCTGTAGGCGAACTCAAAGCCAACTGTCATTTCATCCCGTAGAAGGAAAAGATGATACTCGGCGAACGACACCGTCTCAGTCCAACGTCTCCCGTTCCACCGTGGAATATAGCCGGCGAAGCAAATCCAGAGATTTACCATCCCCAATCCGGCGATGCCTCCGCCGCCTCCGATTACAGTCCTAACCATCTCCAAGAAGCGTTGGCGGCCCTTCAGTGTTATGTCCCGTCGAACGACCTGGAATTGGATTCGGATGGGGAGATATCCGACTCTCCGGTGGACGCTTACTCGTGCGATCAGTTCCGCATGTACGAGTTCAAGGTGAGGCAGTGCGCACGTGGAAGGTCACATGACTGGACCGAGTGTCCGTACGCCCACCCAGGGGAGAAAGCTCGAAGGAGAGACCCGAGGAAGTACCATTACTCGGGTGCTGCTTGTCCCGATTTTCGCAAAGGGAATTGTAAGAAGGGAGAGGCTTGTGAGTTCGCGCACGGCGTGTTCGAGTGCTGGCTGCACCCCTCGCGATACCGAACTCAGCCGTGTAAAGATGGGCTTAACTGCAGGAGGAGAGTTTGTTTTTTTGCTCACTCACCGGAGCAGCTTAGGGTCCTGACTCACCAAAGTCCGAGGAGCGTTTGTTCGGCTGAGTCTTCCAATGCATTGCCGTTGAGGCAGGCGTTCGAGGCTTCCTGCGCTAAATCGCTGTCATTTTCGTCCTCTCCGATGTCCGTTTCGCCTCCTGCTACACCGTTGGGGGACTCTCCGCCGATGACTCCCTCATTTAGTCATTCTCTCGGTTCCAAATCGGTCAATGAAATGATGACTTCTCTGAGGAAATTGCAGCTAGGTAAGGTAAAGTCGCTGCGTTTGTCTTGGAATGTGCAGGCTGCTGGATCCGGGTTCGGGTCCCCAGGAGGATCTTTGATCCGACCCTGTTTCTGTAGCTTACCAGCGACCCCGACGACCAACCGCGTGCCTACTCAGTCTGGACTTGGGTACGTGGATTTATGGGACAAGAGTCTAGAAGAGGAGCCTGCGATGGAGAGGGTTGAGTCGGGGAGAGACTTGCGGGCAAAGATGTTTGAGAAGCTGAGCAAGGAAAATTCGTTGGACCGGGTCGGCCAAGATCCGGGCCAGGCTATCGGTGCGCCGGATGTTGAATGGGTGTCAGACCTCCTGGGGTGAAAGTGAGCCACCTGGCGATTAAAGATTTGTCTACTTATGTACATAGTCTCTGAAGAAAGAGGGCGAACACGCCAGTGGAAGCAATTTTCATTTTGTTGCGCGTGTACATAGTGAAAATTGCTGGCTTAGATTTTTTTTTTGGTTCTTTTTTTTTGGCTGGTATTTTCAACAGAATATGGAAGGTGATTAAAACTTGGGAGGAAAGGAATTGTTCCTTTCTTTAATTTGTTGTTCGATGGCTCATCCGTGTTTTTATTTCAATGTATCTAATTAGGTGATCCTAATCATTGTAAAAGACTGTTTCTGGAGCTCTGTGTGATGCTCTGTTGCTCTTTCAAATTAATGCCAAATATGTATATTAAACTTTTCTGCGTTTCTTTTCTTGAATTGTTCCTTTTTTTTTTTTTTTTTGGCTTGTTTTGGTTTCGTTTCCGACGTGTCGTGTCCCGGTGTTTTTTGTTTATAATTTTGATCCCATTCGTTTGTTCTTGTCCTTCAATTTTGTTTTTGCCCCTTTCACGAGCATTCGACGAGAGTAGACATTGGGACACTGTCCAATTTTAGAACTTGAAAATGCAAGACTCGTTGCGGTCAAAGTGTCTGCATTGGAGGGAACAGGCGCCGGGTTTTGGTTGAAAGTGTGGGGGGAGGGGGAGGCTGTAGCACGATCGTTTCAAGATCTCAGGAGAATAATTCCGCGCCTCCTTTTTGGGTCTTTGGTTTTGTTCCTTTTTTTTCACCTTTCTTCCTCATCTTCTTCTGTCGCCCGCATCTTGTTTGACGCGATCTTTGGCTTAGACTTGGACAGAAGTCTATGAGCGGGGATTGGTTCTGGCCAACTTTAATTTCGACGGACGTTAGTTTTCACTAAATCCTTGCTAACTATATTTATATCTTTGTTTTCTTTTTTTTGGGGGGGGGGTGCCGTTGTTGGTTTCCATATTTATACAAATATGTTGACGGTATTAAGAAAAAAAAGGGGAAAAAGTTCCTGTGACCCATGAATCTATGGCTAGTGTCGTTGGTTTCCAAGTTTTAATCCGTTCATCGCTTAACCCCCCCCCCCGTCCAACACGCAAAAAATAATTTAACCCACCGTCCCGACCCTCAAAGGTCTTTTCGAGGCTTCTTTTAAGTTGTGGCCCTGTCCATACTTTCTTAATGTCCTCTCGTAACCCTTTGACCGTTGGATCACCGCCCTTGTTGCATGCGTTGACGATGCAAATTTTGGATCACCATGTTAGGGCGGGCAGGCGCTGAGGACGTACTCCTGACACATACACGGGCGTGCTAGTTGATTTTGACATTGAAAATTACCGATTGGATTGCTTAGATAATTATTTTATGTAGCCTCCAAAAAATGGTGGCTCGCAACCTACAGAAAAGGAGTATTTAAATAAATCAAAGAAAACGAGTATTAAACTACAATTTTGAGTAGACTTTTTATTTTTTTAATTTTTGTTACTTCAGACGGTGCTTCCTATTTTTTATTAGAAAAAATTATATTATATTTTTATTTTTCATACTACACTAATCCACATTGATATAATATATATATATATATATCATAAAATTTTTTTATCTACTTAAATTAAGGAAATTTGTGTTTATTTAATCATTTCGTTTATATTAAATCTGAATTGATGTGCGCGACTCCCAATACATTTCAGGCCGATTGAAATGAAATGATTTGATCTGAACTGATGCCTTTTGCATCTTCAATTCTAGTTTTTCTACTGGGTGCAAGATATATTTAAAAATATATTTCGGTGGTTGCACTGAAGTCGCATCCACGGTATGTATGGTAAAAGTATCTTACACGTTAGAGGGTCACCATTTACGGTTTCTTTGGTTACAAATTGAATGCAAGAAATCTGTGGAAATAATATTTAAAAAAATGAAGAGAAAAGGAAATTTTCTTCTCTTTGTTAGAATAAAATATGATTGAAAGGAAAAGAAAATTAAAAAAAGTAGAAAAAAAAAGGAAAAAAAAATCCATTTGTAAAACCACTAATCTAATCTATTTAGAAATGTCTTAAGGTATTTCTTAATTGTGTGATGGGAAACAATAAGGGTAGTTTGGTAATGATATGAAACTTTTAAATTTAACAGATGCAATCAAATTACCATTGTGACACAATCAAAATATTCACAAGTTAAGAGTTTACCAACATAACAACACTAACACTCAACTCAAAAATCACAAAAAAAAAAAAAAAGAAAAATTCCATTGGTTTGGCTTAAATCTTTCACTTTCTTCTATAGAAGAAAAGACTAAAATCTGGGTTGGTTTTTTTTTTTTTGGATTTATTTGTTGAGATTAGCTGATATTTGAAATTATTAATTGATGACTAAAAGCTTGTGGCATGAAAACTAAAAGGTGATAGCCGAAAATTTAGTAATGTTTAGTAAAAGTAACTGATGTTTATTGTTATTAATTATAAAATGATACTTAGTATAGCTAGATTAATAATTTACATATGCAATTGATCGTATATTTTGATATTTAATAAAACGACATACTTATATTTTGCCTTACATGCAATTTTTTTTATTTTTTGGTAGTTTCTGGCGACGTGAAAACAGCCACAACCCGCCTCAAGAACCCAATCATGCTACGTGAGTCCCCAGACAGGAGGATTTCATAAACAATTTATTATATCTTCGATATTTTCACATTGCCAGCAAACTCAGTCTGGTTCATCAAAAGAATAAAATTCTTAGAGGGATGCTGAGAGTTTAAATGTTGAACACTTTAGGTTCCTTCTATACGCTAGCTTTACTTTGAGCGAAAAAACAAAAAATCATGTTTTTTCTAAATTAGAAATGATCGTTTGACGAATTGTAAGTTTAATAAAATTAAAAAAAAAATATTATTAGTATTTTATATTAAAAATATTGGACTAAGTAAGAAATAAACATATATACAAACACAAGTCAATAAGTATATAATTTTAGTTATTAATTATGATTAATACATTTTTTACCTAATAATTTAATCTTACATTTATTTTTTGTGGCTCGGTAATAAATTTCTTTCATATTTATTTGAAACGTCTTGCGATTTCTGATCGATGGGCCGCGTGGCACTCGCAAGTCTTTAAGTCCCAACAATGCCTGGGCTTTGCACGCGTGCCATTTGTGTGCGCAAATTGCATCCAGGTTCCTAATCGATGGTGCTCAATTCCTTTTTTTTTTTTTTTTTTGGTTAAATGGTCCTTGATTCTTTGAAGTTTCCGAATTGATGCAATTTCAAAAATATTCCTATCCATAATGAACAAGAAAATGCCCGTCAATGCAAAATTATGATTATTAATGTTCATGGAGCCCTGGAGGCAGTGCCCCAGCCCGTAAATTAAAGCAACACTGGCGCTCTCAACCAACGAGACTGCTAAAGTTATAGCCAGGGCGTGTGCGCGCTTTGTCTAATACCCTTGGATTCATAGGACCAAAAAAAAAATTAACACGGACATGGAACCACAAGATTGTTCGTCGGACTGTAAGGTATATTGGGTGTCCGAATTTTAAACTCTTTGATCGAATTTTCTGCTGGCTAGATTAGAAAGTCATCACCGGCAAAGTATGTACATCTCCTTTGCGCAATGTGTTGTTGCAAAGAGGAATTGTGTTGCCATTTTTTTGTTTGAGATAAAAATAAAGGAGGGTCCTCACTTACTCTCTGCCTCTAGAAGAATACAAGCCAATTTAGACAAGAATACTGAGACCCTTCTTTGACAAGATATGTAGTCAATTATCACGTTCGACCCCATTATCTAAAGAAAACCACTAGATATTCGAAACACTGATCTCTTTTTTCTTTTTTTGAACAAATTGGAGATGCTAATCATGGAGAAGAAGTCTTGCTTTCTTTAAATCTCTCCACTCGAAGTTAGCAAAAGAAAATTTACATGGGCCCCGTATCCGCTGACATTGAGTGAGAGATGAGGGGGGAGAAGCACCGGAGCGCATTTTGTCAATGACAATTTAAGCATGCGTGAGAGGGAAATGGGTTTTGATGTATTGTGATTTTCTGGCGCATTGGGATTACCGTCAACTGAAGTAAAAAATGCAATTGTATATTGAGCTTATTAGCCATTAGGTCGCCATCACGGTCCCTAAAGGTTTCAATTGGGGGTGTTGGGAGTCAAAAACTATGAATGTTACTACGAGGTAGATGAAAATGTGAGATTACTGGGTTTGTAGTTAACTTTAGTACATTGAAAAGAAACTAAAATTACCGTGTTTGGGGTAAAAGCGAAATATAATGGAATCTCAATTTTCTTGTTTTATGTGAGAGGAATGTGTTTATAATATGATCAGGTCAATGGAGAGAGACAGTAAAAGCTCATGTCATCAAAAGCTGGTAGACATTTTAAACAGCAGCTCAGTCTGATGCTGTCAAATTTGAAAATGGCCTGAGGCCCAGAGACGATTCCAAGTGCCTGAAGGTGAAGCCGTGGACATTCGGCTGATAGCTTTTCATCGAGTTCGACAAATAACGTGGGCCGTATAATCTTCCAACGGCAGCAACTCTTTTCGTTCAGGCTAAGCACAGTTGCAGAAGTCCCGAGTGAATTCATCAGCCAGCCAGACCATGATACACAAACAAGTCCGCTGACCTGATCCTCTCCAAGTTTAAAATGAGCTAATTTCTTCTTCTTTTTTTTTTTTTTATTCCAAATCTATGAAAGATATTTGAAAGCATACAAAATTTATGTTTCTAATAGGGAGGGGACCTCCAAAGTATAATGAAGAGCATTAAATAGAAATTAGCAACTGATTTGGACTTTGGAAGAAAATGTTGCAGGCCATGCTGCTTATCCAACTTCAAATTCATCCTTGTTTTGGATCCCAAGCAGCTGTGACCAATACAGCTCTCGAGGCTATCTCAGAAGTCATTGTTAGGCCTTTGTATTTGATCGCAAACTCCCCACAAAAATTTGAACAATATTTTTTTGAGATTTATTTCCCGTCAGCATTTTGGTCTCCGAATGTTTGCATTGATCCCAAAAATTATCCAAGAGGAAGATAAATTAGGTTGTCAAAAACATTTGCCTAATAAAAATTGTGTAATGTGTACAAGCAAAAACAATCGAATACAAATAAATAAACAAGTTTTGTCGTGTGTGCATGTAAATGTAAATAATAATAAAAAAAAAGGTTTTTTTATTTAAAGAAAAGTGACTATTTATAAATTTTTTGGTTATCTTGAACTTATATCTATCTCTTCAAGATTATTACCTTAAGAATTTCAATCTATTATTGAACTCTTCAAATCAAGATGAAAACAAAAATATATACAAAGTTCCAATGACATTTCTTACACTACCGTCACAACTTTCTTGATTATACACTCATTTTCCCCATATTTATGACTTTCTCACTTTGAATATTCAAACTCTTACACAATGGTATTGCACTTTTTCTCTATCTCTCCAAGAAGACTCACGTCACAATGAGAAACAGATGTTTGCGGTTGCCGTACGAAATAAATTTATATAGACTTAAAAAGACTTTCTAGTCATTAGATGTAACACAAAATTCCATCGGGAGACTGGGGCATTTGCTAGCATTATGAAATTGTTGCTCGATTTGTTTCCATTTTCGGTCGAATGGTGCAATTAATTGGCTTGACCCATCATTGATTGAAAAATTTTAGACTCCCTGCTAGAACCTTGAAAAATATTTTCAAGTTTGTGCCAAATTAATTAATTTGCCACAAAAGATACTCATAAAATATGACATGTCTCCGTAAATCCGCCGGTTGTAAACTTTCCTTGCGGAGAAGATTGATTTTCCAATAAATATATTTTCCATACGAGACTCAATTTGAAATTTTGCCAACCGAAATTTCAAGGCTGATTTGCGCTACTTACATCTTCAAGCAAAGATTTTCAATAGTTAAATTTGCATTGGCAAATTTTCTTGAATGGTACGCCGAGAATCCATCTTGCAACAGTTGCAGATTAATTTCTTTCCCATGCGTGAAGATATTATGAAATTTCTCCAGCTTTTCTCCTCAATGAATTCGACAACTTCTTCAAGAAGAAAAGTTCCAACAAAGACTTTCCTTTCTGTTATAGCTAATTCTGTTAACCACACAATAGAAAATCAAAATGTGAAAGATAAAACAACTTATTGTCGTTTCTACTTTAATTGTAAAGCCGAGAATGACAATTAAAAAAAGTTAACTCACAAAGTCATATAGAATTATAAAGAATATACACATAAAAGCAATTATCATAAATTCAAACACTCAACACATATATGGTAGAGATTAATGTAATAATTCAAAAATAATCAACTAATAACAATTATCACAAGATATTCATACTAATTCAAATGAATAGCAACGAAAAAAAAATATCAAAATAGTTATTTTGGCATATCAAAATATATCTTATGACCACTTAATTGTTAGAAAATCATGAGAAAGAAAACAATGAGAAAGCAAATGAATGTTGTGTAGAATTAAGCTTTTTTGTTTGGGAAGAGGAATGGAAAGAAAAGTGTGAGAAAGTGGAAGGAAATTTTTGTATGGGACCCAACAAGTCTTTTCAGGAAACAGAAAGCTAAATATTTCGTTGGATTAAGACATAGTACCTCGTGTCCAATAGTCTTATCAGCGAAATCTAGTTTGGGAGACTTCGCCACTTCTCGAACATGTGGTCTCGGAGACAAGTTAAGCTATGTTATGTTGTCTTTGAATGTTTTGTAGTTAGCTGTTTCGGAGGTTTCTAATTGATAGACAAGTTAATTGCGTAGCACGTTGGCATTTCATCTTCAAAGTGTGGGGTTGGACTCAGAGGCTCGGAGCCGCGCCGGAACTCCGTTAGCTTAAGAGCAATATGGTTAATCGAAAACGAATAAAGAAAAGAATTCCATTCAACTCTGCAGCCAATAAAAATAATCTTCCGATTTTAATTCCAACTTAATTTGGGACCCATTGAATATGTAATTTCAATTTAATTATACTGAAATTCACTATAATTGACCATTGACAATCAGCAATTAATCCCCGTACGCTGAGCAAATCAACTGTTGACAAAATTTTGTGGATGGTTCTGTCGCTGCAGTCAAAGTAGAAAACGCGTTCAGTTGGCACCGAAAGCGAGAAATCTCCGTGCTTGGCATTGATTGATATAATTTCTCAGAAATTCTACAATTGACCAGCAAGATGAAACCCCCAACAGCAAGTAGGACTCATCGCCTGTGAGAGAGAGATCAAACCTCTTGCCAACAGAAAATGGAAACATGGAAACATGGCCAATTTGTTTTAGTAGTCTTTGTCTTTATTTAATTTAGTTCCAACAAGAAATGAAGATAAGAATTTATTTTTTTCCATCTTGAACTAATTTTCTCTTTTCGACAAAGAATGGGAATGTGGTGCTTTTTTTTTATTTTTATTATACATACATATATATATATATATATATATCTTCTCAATAGACTTCGTCCCACTGGAATACCTTTTATTTAATCTAGTTCATTCTTTTTTTTTTTCAAGAATGTTTTTCATTTGGATCGACCAAAGACAAAAAATATATATATATAATTTTGAAACTCTCAAGGACCTTCAACCCAAAAAAAAAAAAAGTCGAAAATGAGTTAAATAAAGTTAACGGAAATGATAGGGACTGCGCGGCATCATCTCATTAAAATATAATTTTTGAAGTATAATTTTTTTGGGTAGATATTATTAGATGTTTATCAACATAAAAAAAAAACGTATAAATATAACGAATGAAATGTGTACGAGAATTGGTAAAAAAAAACTACGAAATATTACTTTTTTTTTTACACTTTTTATTAATTATTATACACATTTCGTTAATTCTCATACATATTTAATAATTTATATAAAAAAATATAATTTTTATGCGGTAACCCCCTCATCGGGTCTCGCTGATTTCCTAATTCCCAGTAACGGGACTGTACTAGTCCTGTTAGACAAAGTCTTTATTTATTTAATTTTTAATTTTTTAATTTTTTGAGTCGACCTGAAGGTCAAGCTTTTGTAAAGTTCTTATATATCCTATATCCAACCTTAAAAAACCACAAGGGCTACTCGGTTCTCTCCATTTCTGTCCCAACACCTTGTTCTCTGGGTGGAACTTGCCAGTGGTACTGCAGCTAAATTTTAGAGGTTACTGAGTGGGAAGAGCTATGGGTAGAACTCCATGCTGCGACAAAGCTAAAGTAAAAAAGGGGCCTTGGTCTCCCGGAGAAGATGCCACCCTCAAGGACCATCTCCAAAAACATGGCAACGGTGGCAATTGGATATCTTTACCTCGAAAAGCAGGTCTTCCAGTCCTAATTTATTTCATCCTTCTTATTTATTGCGCTATAAGTTACTGTTGTTGAAGTTAATTCAAATTTGATCCAAATTAGAAAGTTACTATTCGTATAAAAATTAAATGGTTGAGTTATATTTGATACGCTTTTGAGATTAGATTAAGAATAAATGTGGTGGACATATGAGTATCTCAATGTGACTCTTTAACAGAGTTAGCGACTATTTTTCAGTTAATTGTTGTTTTGAAATTAATAAAAATATGGGAGTTTTTATATAATTAATTAATATCGATTAAGCCGACCCTGTCCGCTTCTATCTAACAGTTTGCCGATTTTGTCCCATGTAAATTGTAGGTCTGAAGCGATGTGGCAAGAGTTGTCGTTTGAGGTGGTTGAATTATTTGAGACCCAACATCAAGCGTGGAGGCTTTACCGAAGAAGAAGACCATATCATATGCACCCTTCACGGTAGCATGGGAAGCAGGCAAGTCTCTGTTCCTTTACGTATATGAATGTGTAAAGCTCACAATTTTTGTTTAATTTTACTCGTACATCTGTTCAATTATTTACATGATCAGTTTCATTTTCTTGGATTAGGTGGTCTCTTATAGCTCGCCAACTTCCAGGAAGAACAGACAATGATGTGAAGAACTACTGGAACACCACGTTAAAGAAAAAGCTATTGGCTGGAGAGATTGGTGCGAAGAGAAGCAATAATAATTATCATTGTGATGCCAGTGACTTCAACAACAATAATCATATGGCCACCAGCACCGCCAATGATCCCAATTTGGCAGAATTCTTTCATGGCCACGATACTACATGTTCACCTTACTTGGTTGCAAGTTCTGGTGCCTCGCCGCCACCCCTGATGGAGCTGATAAGTTACCAGCAACATTGTGATCCTCAACGGCCGGTTGGGGACCAAACTAAATTCCCAGTTTCAGATTTTATGGAGGTTTCAAATTTAGGTGCAAGTGGATGTAACAGTTATGGTCTGCCATCATCTTCCCTAGAAATTCCAAGTCTTCCGGCTTCATCTTCTTTAGCTTTGGAGAACGAACTTGCTTCATGGCCCAGAAACGGACTCGGGGTTCAGGAGGATGAAATTTCGTTCGACTTTGGATCTGAGTCTTTCTATGAGCTCTTAACTCACTTTGATTCTCAAGAAAAATGCAGTGAAATTGCTTCATGCGTGGCTAATTCGGCATCTAATTACTAATTGGTCAACTCCTGAGCTAGCTTCTGACTGCATACTAATCATAGGATCAAATAATCAGAAGAAGAAGTGATGGCTACTGGCTTTAGAATTGTCCATGTTAATATAGGTATTGATTGTGACGGTAATTAGTTAGTAGCACATAGTGTTCAAGTTATGTGGGCTAATATTGTTGTCTATACTGAACTTTCACATGGTGGAGCTCCATGTGGTTCAAAATTTGTTCTATGGGTCCACGAACGTCAGGGATTCAGTCAGCAAAATTTGTTTGCTTCTGACTTGGTCATTGGTCACGAAAGTTGCACTAGCTTTGGCTGTCCAATTCAAAGGCGAAGAAAACATCTCATCTTCTGACAACAGCCATTAACGACTCTGTATTTATTCTTAGAAACTTTGCCCCACACTTTCTTTTCGGGAGACATCATAACATCATCAATGCATGTATGTATGTGTGTGTGTGTGTGTGTAGTTCCTACCCACATGCTTGCTTGCGGATTCATTGCAATGCAATCCCTTTCTTTTAGCGTAACACAAGTCATCGAGTCAATGGTTGAATAAATCCTTGGGCAGCACGGCTTCCTCTTTGGCCAAATAACATGTTTTTGCCATCTTCATTTAACTTGTTCCCCAAAAGTCCTTGCAGAATAATGGTTCAGCGAATCAGTCCTGCTCAATTGCATCATGTGCTTATATGCAACCCCATAAAATAGCTATTAATTAATCTCTAACTACTCTAATTAGATTATCAAATCCTATTTGAATTATATTTTAAAGTTCAACATTATTCTAAATTCTAAATTGAAAGTATCAAAAACTAACCCCGTGTTTGCTCAGTTTATACCTCAGGAATTCAATTTATAGCCTGGAGGACTGATTGCTGTGTTGCAATCCATACGCAAGCTGGTATTCCCAGAAACATAGACCAAATTATCTTTTCCTCTGTCATCAAACCAAATTAAATTATGAAATCCAATTGCAATCAATTTTTAAATCCGACTTAAATCCTAATCAATCAATAATTTTGCATTGCCTCGTGGTCCTTTACTTTTCAATCTCAACTTAAATTCTAACCTTTTTTTTTTTTGTGTGTGTGTTAAATATCCTTATACCCGTTAATATGCTTGGATTAGATTTTGCATTATCCCAGCCAATCTCATAGTTCAATGGTTGCATTTTTTGGCAGCCCTTTAGTTAATCGGCCACCTATCTGACATGAAATGAAAGATTATTGCATCAAGAACAATTGAGAAATGGTGCTATCATTGATTAAGCCGTCTTATATAACAATTAATTTCTCACATGTTGGGGCGGCGGCACAATCAGACATCTCTAAAGGGTGTCCTGATTAATGATCACAAAGTTTTATCGCAATCTGGCAGTCTCGTTACTGCCAAGTGCCAAGGGACAACTTTTCATTTCCTAAAATTATTTATCCTCTATTATCCCATCTCATTCCAAGCTAGCTTAGCCCTGTGCTAGTTTGTCGAATCCACTCTCTTTGAGATTCTGATATTAATTGCCGCCAATCCACTATGTTAGAGCCCAAAGCTTTCATTGAATGGCCGTGCAATAATAGTTACCTGTGTTACTCCCCCATCTGGTTAAATGTGGCGAAGATTGATTAGTCCTTGCATCCTATTAATTATTTGAGCACGTCAACTTTTATTTTTCTCTTTGATGACTTGAAATTTGACAACAAAGAGCGGTCGCTTCCGTTGCTTTTTCCAGGTAACATACGTGCCTTGGGGCCTCTATTTTAATTTACGTTTTTTCAGTTGGTGGTTTATGGGTTGAGTCGACCTGTTTATGATAAATTAACTTGGGGTTTGCATTCCATTCCTAGATTTATAGTTTTAAGCTGAGAGTCATCACATGTCTTCAGAATCGGTGGTCTAACCATTCCTTGGACAGATGCATTTCCTGTCATAGAACGCATTACCCAGTAGCGCTACATATTGCCCACAAATAGCAAACTACAGGAAAATTTTCAAAGCAATCTAGACACGAACTAGTGATTAAATAAAAGACATTCCGCGAACACAAGTAAAGATGGTCAGCCTTCGCCCAAAGGAAAATCATCATCAGGCCGTGTAGGTCCACTCCAAGGCTGGAACCCAACTCAAGAATTTCAGTTACCCAAAGACGCCTAAAACACAATCATAGTACCCCCTCAAATGCTTCAGTTGCCTCGTGCGGAGCAGTTGAAAAGCACATATCTGCATTCCCAACATTAAGGGTACATGCAATCGGCCCAACAATGGCAGCAAGAAAATAGTGTTTTTAATTTATTCACAACATGCTCAGCCAATGATTGAGGCTGCCAAGTTGGCAACGGAGGACAAAAGCTCAAATTGGTTATCGAAGCACCACTGAAGACGACGTTATAAATAACTAAGAAAATAAGAAGTAGCAAACTGCGCAGAAGGGTCCAGAGATATGATACAGATTGTAAAGGAGACTTTGCTTAGTTTATGCAATCTTTACATACATAGTATGTTCAGCATTCAATGCACACAGGACCCATGTAGCTAGTAGCCCATGCTCCACAATATGATATCACCAATCCTTAGATAAGCTCTTCTTCATTCCAAATAACAATACCTGCTACATTTCAACCAATAAAATCACCTTTGGGTGCCCGAATAGGAAGCACAACAGCTAAATTTGCAACTTTGTCACCAGTATAACATTTTCAAATGGTTCACTAGGTGACTGGAACAGGTAAACCACTTTTTTCAGTAATGTCTCACCAATCAACAACTTTATCATGCGTCAACAGACCAGATGGGAACCATAAACTACAATGTCCAAAACATAGGCAAAAAATTTACCTGCTCAGAGTGCCATCTCAGCCTGCAAGGCAGCAAGTTCATCTTCCTCCTCTGTACGCTTTTGAGGAACAGGACGAGCTGGTTGCCTGCCAGCTGGAACTTGCACAGGAGCTGCTGGAGCTGTTGTTGCAGGTTGAAGAAGTTGTTCTTCCAACTCAGTACCTTCCAATTCTTCTAGTTCTGCTTCCAGTTCATCCTGAAAGTATCAACAATGTTAAGACGCTCTAGTAAATGTATAATTATGCACAAGCAGAGTTTATGTTCTTCAGAAGGCTGACCTCATCAAAATCTGCAGCAGAACCAATGGGTGCAGATAATGCTTCTTGAATTTGTTTCATGTTCTCAGTCTGTTCATTGATCTCATCCATTGTCTTGTCAACATCATCAATATTCCTGTAATACATTGCCATTTTTACATGCATAAATGCATTTACTTGTATGCTCCTTATGAATCAGATGAAAAAGGGTTAATTTAGGGTGACATCACTTGTAAATTGAAGACAGAATAGTAACTTCGATGGCCTTTCCATGAACAGTCACTCAAAACAAAACATGGAACAGGCAGAAGGAAAAGAGTTCCAAATAATGTTGGATTTCAAAAACCTCCATAGTTGATGTGTAAAAAACAAACTAAAATAAAAAATGAAACATCAAGCAATGCAGAAGCAAAATGAAAGAAAAACAGGGGTTCATGCTTACGTTGCTTTTTGCATTGCCTTCATAGCAGATGCTCCTGTTCTCAATGCATCTACAGTTTCTGTAGTGGCTTTTGCACCTTCTAATGTTATCATCTGCCTCATAGACATTCATAACTCAATAACAAATCTTATAAATTCAGCCAATATGATTGCAAGAATTAAGAATTGCAAAAACAAATCCTTGCCTGATCATGGATGCGCAATTGGAAATTTCCAAGCTGTTCTATCTGTTGTTCATATAGCCGCTTCCTCTTTAAACACTGAATAGCAGCTGTACAATGATAGCATCAATCAGCATTGCAATAGTAAGAAATCCTTAATTTATGTGAGTAATATTGTGCTGGATTCTGATTTGAAGAAACATTAATGCAGAAATTAATATCACAACTATATTTAGGGTGGCTCTACTATCATGGCATTAAAAGGAATAATCACATCAACTTCACATTTACAAAATGAAAAAAACCATAAAAGATAGCAAGGATCTTTTATTATTGCTCATTAGAATTATGGAAATTGAAAGGCAACAATGACAACAAAGAAGATGAAGAAAAAGAGATCATATTATGATGCCATACTGAGGCATTTAAGAATAAGAAATCCATAAAATATTTTAAAGTTCAGTAGCATTTTCACTATAAGCACATTATCAGGAAGAAAGTAGATGTACCAATAAACACAAAATTTTAGTGTTCCAATCATGAAATTGGGATTCAATTTACCAAAAATAGGATCTAGTCGGAGAAAAGAAGTGGTAAAGGCATTGTACAAACATACCCCTTTTGTTCTTTCCGCGAGAAAATTCTCTAGCCTTTTCAACTTCTACAGATGCCTTTTTCTGGAGTACCCTTTCTTTTTTCTCCAGCATTTCAAGTGTCTAAAAAAAACACCAGATGATTAAAGCCTCAGTCAGAACAAAAAGGAAACAAGTGCAGAAGCAAAGTCATTGGTGACAAGGGCTCATGTATACACCTTAGCAAAAATAACAAACAATTTACTCACTGCAGTAGTGCATAAATTGCAATCAATATCTCGTTTAAGCATCACCACCAATTAATCAGACCTCATCGTATAAGTGATAACTCAGCAGTCAAACGCTGCCAACTGATAACCCATATTGTTGTATACACAAAAAAGATGATAAATAGCAACAGCATATTCACTGCAGCAATTCATATAATCCAATTTATCCCCAATCAAATTACCAAAAAAGATTGAACAAAAAAAAAAATTCAAAACATGAGTACCAGATCATCACCAACTCAACAAATCCACAAACGAAAAAGGAAAAAAAAGACACAAAATAGGGTTTTTTTTCTTTTCTCTAGGTTAAAAGGGGTGATCATACCTCATTTAATTTGTCTATAGTGGTTAGAGCGTTGGTTTCCTGCTTAGGTCTGCCAAAAAATCGGTTAAACATGGTTGCTTATTACAGCGTCCCTCGATCTCCTAAATCACAAACAGAGCCAAACGATGTAAGATCGAGTAAAAGCCCTCAACCTCAGACCGATCCAGTAACGATACGATGAATCGAATCTGGAACAACCCAAGGACTGGACTTTCAAGAACAGGTAATTACAAACACCGACCTGTGAAACTTCGATTCGCTTAGGAAATTCGGGAGAGAAGAGAGACCCCGATTGATAGATTATTAAGGTTTCCGATTAGAACTCGGATGGAGAGAGAGAGAGAGAGAGAGAGAGAGAGAGGCTGAGGTCAATGGGGAATTTGCTTAGAGCGTGTTGTCGTTGTGGTAAGAAACGAGAAGAGAGAGAAAGAGAGAGACAGACGGAGAAGAGGTGCCTCGCTGTTTCCTGTAGGAGTTCCTATCCACGTGGCATTGATTGATCGGCCGTGACAGGCATTGATTGATCCACAGTAGAAACATATCTGACTCCCAAACGCCCCGCGTAGATTAATCAATCTACTCTTGTTTTCTCTTTCTTTTTACGTTTTTTTTTTTTCTGAGTCCTCCTGGCAGTCGTAAACCCGAGATTAATTTAGAGAAATTTATTCTTAGATTAATTAAAATTTAGATTTATATTACTTTTGAGATAATTTTTTGTTTTTTTATTTATTTAAATTATAATTTTATTATAACTCACATAATAAATTTGTTACAAATTGTATATATTTGATTAGGTCTTTATCTTTTAACCCTTTTTTTTTAATTTACAAAATAAAAATAAAAAGTATAAAAAGGATTTTAGAAAATTTGATTGTTTCGTTGGGCACGTATTCCTACATCCAACTATCTTAACCGGATGGTTTGGCTGCCAAAATACACTATCTAGTCGAGTGGTCGATAGCAACATACATGCTATATAATTATTGAAGCATATTATTTTGGTGATTTTTATTTTCACTAATGCAAAATACAAATTTTTTTAATATCAAAAAAATGGAAATCCAATAAATATTAATTACAGACTTCAATTTGAAATTACTTCATTCAAGTCTTAATTTAATATTTTCGAGCACCTATCACTTGAAAAATAATAACTTATATACGTGATTATAACAATTATTAATTCTCAAATTTAATGGTACATTTCAACATTAATTTTTTGCATAAAAAAATTCAAACACGAGTTAAGTATCTGAAAATTATTAAGAATAACCACTAACTTCTAACTTTAGTGGTCACTAATATCAACTTGATTATTTATATTTGTGCATCTAACTAATAATAAAACTAAGTTTTTTTTTTCTAATTATTCGTGCAACAAGCATATTTATATAAACTTTGATCTTTAAAAATCAAAATAAATATTATAATAAAATAACAAAATATATTTTCTTAGATGATAAGTAAAAATATCTTAATTTTAATGTACTTGTAATAATAAAAATTACCTTAACTTAAGTATAAAAGAAATTTGTATTGTAAAACGTCTTAAATGGCAATTACATTTTAGGATAGAGTAATGATATTCCAAACTTATTTCTACTAATATAATACCTGGATCGTACTTGATGAGATGACCCTTTTAAAATTTTTCAAAAATTGTGCAGACTTTTTAGTTTTCCTTCAATCCGCAACAAGTTTTACTATCATATCTAATTAAATATAGTATATTATAAAGGAGAGAAAAAAAAAGAAGAAGAAGAAGAAGTCAGTGATAATGATAAATGGATATAGTATATTATAAATTTGTAATATATTACTTGGAATCACATAATATATTTGAACGGTTTACATGCGGATCATCGCTGTTGAATACCAAACTTGAAACTGGGTCGGCTGCATTTGGATTAACAGTAGCAAAAGAACCTTGGAAAGCGAGAAATCCATATGATTTCACAATATGCAAAGTCGATATGATTCAAAACAATAAATAGACACATGATATGAAAAAAAAAAAAAAAAGCAGCAAAATTTAGTATCAATAGAACTATCCATTTGAAATTGTAACTTCGCTCAGAAAGACTGAAAAGGTTATCAAAATTTTGGTAATTAAAGGACAAGAAGACGACAATGGGTGATAATTGAGGGAATCATGAAGACTCGAGTTATTTTCCGTATTAAATTTACACTCATCTAATTTCATAGTAGTAGTAAACTTTTGAATATTCATTGATTGTGATCTTCTTAAAATTTTTAGCCATTTCAGATTCTTGAATGACTTCCAAAATTTTTCATCCATGCATGTGTGGAGCCAAAAAAAAAAAAAAAATTGAAGAGAGATTTTTTCGAAGAAGACAAAATGTCTAGGAAATTAAGGCATTAATATAAATTATTAATTAAATAAGTGTTAAACATATAATTAAAATATGGCCTTCTTCTTAAGATCTGAAAATAAAAATTAGGTCTTTTAGCTTCCTGTAACAAATTGTGGAGTTATTACTTATTATCTAAGTTAATTTATAGGTAATTGTAACGGAATTAAATGCTAGAATGGAATCGAGAATGAAAATATAAATTGAAATAATTTCTAATAGTTAACTCTGATTAAAAAAAAAAAGAAAGAAAGAAAATTGAAATAAAGATTAAGGACTCTTCAAAAACAAAATTGGAATTAAGAATTTGTTTCAATGAGAATATTAAAAATATGGGTACTCTATGGTTCTTTGATTCACATTTTTTAGATTTTTTTTTTTTGGTTACTGTATGGTTTTTTGGAATTAAGAATTTCTTAGTGTCCATCGTACCATTTGGAAGTGAAATAATACAATAATTTATTGATTATTTTTATCTAAAGAAACCAATAAAAGTTTCCACGTGGATAATTTAGTGGGGTCAGACTTTGGATGATCACGGGCTCTTTATCGAACCAATCAATCACACCATCTTCATCGTCATCAGCGCCGTCAATAAAGACAACAAACGTAGTGATACTAAATAAGGAAAAAAATATGCTGGGTCTTATCAGCCTGAAAGGGACAGAAAGGGGATCGGAAATGTAATTTTCTATCGTGAGATTAGCGGCGCCCGTGCTGCATCCGCACTCCCTCAAACTCAAAACCCAGACGTCCTCTGCTGTTGCCTCGAGCACATTTGAATGGCTATCTCCAGATGGGTCTTCCTGTTTCTAACCATCCACATGCTTATTGTCCCAATACTCGTTTCCTGCAAAGCTGGCTTGCTCCCAGAAGAGCCTGCTGAAATCCCAGCGTATTTTCTTGAAACTGCCAAGAAGTCGGACCTTGTAGATTATATGATCGGTATCAGGAGAAGGATCCATGAGAATCCAGAGCTTGGTTTTGAAGAAATTGAGACCAGTAAGCTCATCAGAACCGAGCTCGATAGTTTGGGTGTCCATTACAAGCACCCAGTTGCTGTCACTGGCGTTGTTGGCTATATAGGAACGGGTGGGCCCCCTTTCGTTGCCATCCGAGCAGACATGGATGCTCTGGCGATCGAGGTCCTGTTTGTAATTTTTTTTGTTAAATTTTTTACCTTTTTGTTTTCTAATTTATTTTTATTTCTTGCTTCTTTTCAACTAATGTCAGAATCTAATGGTTGGAAGTGTGATGATTTTCTTTCGTTGTTACAGGAGGGTGTAGAGTGGGAGCACAAGAGTAAAGTTCCTGGTAAAATGCATGCTTGTGGTCACGATGCCCATGTTGCAATGCTTCTTGGCGCTGCTAAGATGCTTCAAGAGCATCGCCATTATTTACAGGTTCTCTCTCTCTTTCATGCAACCTTTAACCTTTCCTGAGATGTATGATAAGCCACCTGCATGCATAAGAAAAATTCTAATATTTTTCTGTTTGTGTGATGTGCTTGTCACCTTAGCTAAATGATTAATCTCATGGGCTCATTTACACGTCAGAAATCCATTCTCAAAAGATGGGAATTTTTGCAATTTTTAAATCAGGCATCCTAGACGGTAATAAATTGTGGTAGTGCCATCTGATGAAAATGAATTATCTCATATCGAACCTTAAAACTATCAGGCAGATTTGGATTTCGTGACTTAGCATTTTGTTGGAGTTTCCTGATTAGTGGGAATCCCAGAGTGTGCACGTCTGCTTGCTTTCTTGCCTTTCCCCGAAATTGTTGCCTCAGTAATGGCAAGTTATCTTTGCAAGACAGCAGTCTTCTGGAGGAAACGAGTCAAAGTCTTATATGTCACTAATTTATTGCTGGTCAACTTTCTGGTTTTGATAGGGAACGGCAGTTCTTGTATTTCAACCA
The DNA here is from genome assembly GCA_021533255.1 of Ceriops tagal. Taxonomy (NCBI): domain Eukaryota; kingdom Viridiplantae; phylum Streptophyta; class Magnoliopsida; order Malpighiales; family Rhizophoraceae; genus Ceriops; species Ceriops tagal. The sequence goes on from CM038596.1 coordinate 3,000,224, forward strand.
GCTGAGGAAGGAGGTGGAGGAGCCAAAAAAATGTTAGAAGCTGGAATGCTCGAAAATTTTAATGCCATCTTTGGAATCCATGTTTCTGGACACTTCCGTATTGGTACAGTTGCCACCAGACCTGGGCCTATTTTAGCTGGTAGTGGTTTCTTTGAAGCAGTGATAAGTGGAAAGGGGGGACATGCTGCCATTCCTCATCATACAATAGATCCTATCCTAGCAGCTTCCAATATAATAGTCAGTTTACAACATATTGTTTCTCGTGAAGTTGATCCTTTGGATTCACAGGTGATATCTTCCTCTCTCTCATGAAAATTATTTGCTTGTGTGGCTTAATTTTTTCCCCTTCCCCTGCTCCTCTGCTATGGGGAAAGAATATATATTTTTGAAAAAATTGTCTTAGCACATGAGGCTCTCATATTTTGTAATCTAATATAATCTAGCAAAATGATCCAGTAAATTTCACAAAAGAAACTCCAAGAAATGCCTACCAAAGGGACTAGGTTTTATTCTGGATTAGTCTGTCAGCTGCAATCTGCCTTTTATGTCCACATTTTCATGATTTTGTTGTCAGTCTCTTGAAAAGTCCTCTAGAGTATCATGTAAAACTTCTTCCCTCTGATCTGTGCTGTCATGGCATCATCATCTGCCAATTGTGTCATATAGAAAAAAACTTTCACGCCTTGGAAACGTACAGGTCATGAAGATTCTTGTGTACATGGCCTCTGATGGTCACATGCACAGTGATATGTTTGGATGTTTGATGCCTTATAATTGGTTTTCTTAAATCTATTTCCTTGACCTTTATTTATGTATGTAATCATGCGTGCAAGGGCTTACATATTTGTAAATGTGAAGAAAACATTCTTCTACTTAAATTATTGGGTAAGACTATCGATTGATGTTGCTAAGCATAATATGTGGAAACCAATGACAGGCAATTCCCTTTTTCATCTAGTGGTTTCCTCCTCCCAATTCCTTCCCTTTATTTTTCCCAGTTTGGAGTTTTTAGCCCTTTATGGGTTAGAAGTTGTTGACAGATTTGTTTATCTTCTCCTGCTTATCTTAGTTCCTCTTTGACTGTTCAACAAACATTTCCAACATGAAGTATTTTCAAGCAGGTAGTAACAGTTGCAAAATTCCAAGGAGGTGGAGCATTCAATGTGATTCCAGATTCAGTTACTATTGGGGGCACATTCAGAGCACTCTCCAAAGATAGCCTTTTCCAACTTAAACAACGAATTGAAGAGGTATTCTCGCTATGCTCTGCCTTCAAGTGCTCTCTGCATTTTGATTTCATTTGCTTCAATCCAGAGTGGTCACAACCTATCCGTATAATTAAACCATGTCAAGAATAAAATGATGTAACCAGTTTTAATTCTCTTTTTTATACCAATAACAGGTGATCACAAAGCAGGCTAGCGTACAGAGGTGCAATGCGACTGTCATATCTAATGCAAACAATAAGCCATTTTACCCACCAACTGTAAACAACAAAGATTTGCATGAGTATTTCCTGAATGTTGCAGCTGACATGCTGGGTGCCCAAAACGTTGAAGAAATGCTGCCTCTGATGGGGGCAGAAGACTTCTCATTTTTTGCTGATGCAATCCCCGGATGTTTCTTCTTTGTTGGGATGAAGGATGAAACTCAAGGACCTCTTGCATCGAGTCATTCACCATTTTTCAAAGTTAACGAAGATGTGCTTCCATATGGAGCAGCTCTACATGCATCATTGGCCACAAGATATCTTCTGAAATATCAATCAGAATCCAAACCAACCAAGGAAGATCTCCATGACGAGTTTTGAGTTTCTTCAACTGGCCAAGGAAGGGCTGCAATGGCATAACATATGGCACCATCAAGCTTAAACATGTGAATTGACCATGAGACGCTGCTAAACATTCAAAATATGGACCTCTTGTCGCCTATCCGGCGAACTCAAGTTGAAGCGTGCATGATGGTCTCATAAAGTTCCTAAGCGTTTTGATTAACATTTTAAAGATTAGCTGTTTTAGGGTTCATGCTGAATCGTATTTGTATTTTGCCTACACTTACAATGCTGGTCTGGGTCCTGGATAAGTAAGCTGTTATCTTTCTTTGAGTCTGAAAACCAAGCTGTCTCACTTTACCATTTAAGTGTTGAAACAAATGAATTGTGTTTAATCACTACTGACGCTTCTTAGAACGCACAAATCATTTTTTGGGGAAATCATATACCTGTTATATGGTCAGGTTGGATTCCCATAAAAAGATAGAGATAATCAAATAAGATCCCCTAATAAAGTAAGTACGTATCATATGATTACTTTTAAAATTAGATATCATCCAAATTTTTGGTGTTCAAAGTGCTTATAATAGACACATGGGATTCAATCTTCTGTCCTGAGTCGTTTCCTGGGAAAAGCTGAGTTGGTAATAGGGATTTGTTTCACCGAGGCAATGATAGAGAGGGGGATGGAAATCTCGATGGTTGGGTCTAATGGCAAATGTGAAAGCCATCAGACCTCGATCGCGAGCACAAACCTGGGTCCATTTTCCAACCATGGAGCCTTGATCGAGTCATCTGTTACCGCATTGTCAGTGGCGACCATCAATGGCGTTCCATCACCGAAAACACCTGGCAATAAGCGAGGTTGGTTTTAGAGGTTCTTGTCGCGTTACTTCGCATGTTTCATTCCAAGTCCACCACGTCACAACAAAAGCGTTTATGGTGCTGCATTAGATAGCAGTAGGCAATTGTACTGCAGGCCTGCTGATTCTCGTGATCACGACGGAAGATTCAAGCTGCCATTCTCTACTGCAAGAACAATTCAGGGAGTTCTGGTAATCCTCCTCTGTGTAGTTTTTAGCTAGAACACAAATAAATGAAGATCAATTGCATTATGTTCAAAATTTTTTCCTCAGTTTAATGTTATCTGTTAACAATGATATCATGTTTGATAATGGTCTACTAATGCACCCTGAATGGGGCATATGCTATTTTTCTAAAACACACGGCCTTTACAACACAACGTTCTAATTGTAGTTGCAGAAGGATGAATGGATTTATGCCATGGCCGATGAGAGAGTACATCACTTTCGAAGATGGGAATGCAATAGGACGGCACCCCGGGTGAACACTACGCTTACAAGGGTATGTTTCAGATGCTTGTACGGATTTAGCGAGTTAAACGGATCATCTTTTTCGTCTTGTACACGTTGAAAAGGAACTTTTCATTGAGGAAGGGAATTGATTTCTTTGCTACATATTAAATGCTTACCAAATTGGGTTGACGATCTTTTAATATGTATTGACAACTTTTGAGCACTAAATTTTAGAAATCACATTCGCTGCCCAATAGATGCTTTAGAGGTAATTATTTTTTATTTTAGTAAATAATTTTCTTTTCCTCTCTCTCTCTCTCTCTCTCTGTTTTTTTTTTTTTAATAACATTAGCAATTATACTCAACCTAGCTACTAATTATACCTGTCCCTTCCGAATGCCCAAGCCTCTTATTGCTGTCTCCCTTTCTCAATGGGTCCTAATTTCCTTTTAAACAAACTGTTTATGAGGTAACACAGAGCGATTGAAATGTACAGACGACTTGGTTCTCAAATTTCATGACAACAGGATGACGAAGGCTCAATCATCAATAGAAAGATAATCTCGCTGACATCACAGGAATGACAGCATTTTCCATTTTCAGGGATAAAGAATCTTATTATTGTTAAGAAAAAGTGCAGGCATTGAACAAAGATTAATACTTCATACCAGCAGGGTAAACCATTGTCACAATCAAAGATATCGGAGTCTTTAGGATCCAAAAGAAAAACCAATGTAAAAAAGAAGTTTCCTCTAAATAACTAGCAGCTTCTCATCTTCTCAAGCTTTACTTCTCGGATGAGTTGGGCCCCCTCTTCTTGCCAAATCCCACAACTGTAACACATTCAGCAAAACAAGTTATTCAAGGAGAAATTCTTCATTCAATCAAGCTTGCCCCAATGAAGCTGGGAAATGCAACCCAAAAAAAAAAAAAAGTCAAAAAAACCCCACAGACGGGTACAAAAAAGTTTAAAATGGCATCAGTTTCAGCGTAAACTTGCATTTTAATAGCATCTCCAGACTTGTTGAGTCTACCGTGTTACATGTTTGGAGTGATAGTGGATTTCACCTTCAGTGTTAACTAATTTAAAACCTTACACCACGTCCCAATATTCAGATAGTGGTGAAGAGACTCGAACCCAGAACCCAAGCAGACGGTATTGAGGGGAACCAATGAGCAAAATCACCGTCCTGACTACTACTTAATGTAGTGGTGGAAAGCAGTCTTCCAAAATCGAAATAAATGTCAAAAAAGAAAATCTAAAATAAATAAAGAAATCTCTTTCATCAAAAACCAACACTAAAAAAAAAAAATACATTAGTCCTAAAGATTAAAAAAAGAAAAAAACAATCAAAGAACTTACATGTATTTTTAATTACTTTAGAAGGTTAAAAAAAGAGAGAGAGAGAGAGAGCGAGAGATACGGATCAAAAGCTACCATCACAACGACGGAAAGAAAAGAATACCAGCGGTGACGAAGCGGCGGTTGTATTGCATCCTCTTGTAGGCGCGGCCGCGTGGTTTCTTCTTCTTGTCCTGCTTGGCCACTTTGGGAGTTTGGGCTCTCACCTTCCCAGCACGTGCCAGAGATCCGTGTACCTTACCTGCACAAACAAGTCCACCATCCATTAGCAATGATGCTTTTAGCCAAAACAACCGACAAATCACCGTCAAGAAGAAGCGAATTAAGCAGAACTCGGCTTCACCCATGGCGGTATGTTTGAGTTCTTGTGGCTACTGCTAGGTGGCGTTGCCCACTGATTTCGCTTCGCCCAGTAAGGTAAGCTTCGGCATAGGGTTTTGGACGTTCTTTATATATACGTTGTTATACCCAGGGCTGTGAGGTGGGCCTTGTTATTATTGGGTTGGGTGTTAGCTTCAGATCTGTTTGGGCCTTACGTATCTTTCTTGATGAACTTTGTAACTTTGGGCTCAAACGTTACACAGGTTTCTGAATATTCAATAAAAACTATTAAAATAATAAAATTTAGTGTTTAATTTAAGTTACATTTATTTTAATAGTTAATTTATTTTTTAAAAAAATATATAGTTAAATAAAATTCATTATTAGTTATTAGAAAGTAGTTTGTTTGTTTGTTTGTTTTTTATTTTCATTTCTTTTAAGGGGCTTGAGAGCAATTTTATTAAAAAAATGTAATTTTTTTTGTTTTTTCTTTTTTATAAAAATTTGATAATATTTTTACATCATTTTTTAACTTTATTTTAAAAAATAAATAATTATAAAAATTTAATTACAATTAAATAGTAAAATTCTATGAATTAAGGGCTTGAGAGCAATTTTATTAAAAAAATTTAATTTTTTTCCTTTTTTCTTTTTTATAAAAACTTGATAATATTTTTATATCATTTTTAAACTTTATTTTAAAAAATAAATAATTATAAAAATTTAATTACAATTAAAGAGTAAAATTCTATGAATTAATGAAACGTTGATTTGATTAGAATCATTCAATTCATAAATTTTTATTTTAATTGTAATAAAAATTTCAAAATTATAGATATTTTTTTATTACAGTATTATTATGTAAGTATAAGTTAATGAGGTCCAAATGAAAATAATTTTTTTTTGATAATTTTAATTGGTTACTTAAAAAAAAGTAAATTTTTGATTAATTAATTTATTTTTGTAAACTTTATATGATTCTTTAAGATAAAATCAACTATTTTTTATTTTATTATACCTAATTTGAATATTTATGGAAAATAATCATGAAAATGAAATTAAGGTTTTTTTTTTCATGATTTCTAAAATATTAATATACAATAATAGTTATCATATTTATTTAAAATTATATATTTTTATATTTTATTTGAATAAAAAACTAAAAAGAGATTTAAATGATAAGTATTTTTTAAACTAATAAAAATAAATTTAACAATTTTCAATAATTTTATTTACAAAGTTAAATTATAAATATTTATGCATATGAATTAGTAATTAATGAAAAAATAGCTTGTCGAAAACCTAAATTTCTTTTTATTTGAGTGTAACTATGTGGGAAAATTTTCTTTCATTTAAACTTTTAATTTTTATTAAAAAATTATTAAGAGTAAATTTTAATCAAAATATGGCGTACGCGCGAGCGTATATAAATATATATAATTATAATTTTTCTTTCTTTTTAATTACTAATAAATATATTATAATTTCTAAATACTTTTGATTCCCAATTAGGCCCTCTGACTCTGACTTTGGTTTCCATTTTCGTTTCACTTCTCAGTTCTCACCTTTTTTCCTTTTTTTCTTTTTTTTTTCCTTTTTTGAGAAAGTCAGTTCTCACCACATTAAATGGTAGGCCAAGCTTGATATATTTATTCCTTTTTTTGTTCTAGGGTTTATCAAAAGTTTCTCTCGGCCACCACCGACCCTCTCATTCGCTTCCGCTTTAATCTTTCGCGGTAGCAATGGAAGGCAACACTACTCCGCCGGTTTCCGAACTAGCAGCCGCCACCATCAACGACGCCGCATCCTCCTCTCTAATCCCTAAGCACCCGTTCTCAGACAGGGTACTCGTCCGATCCATTGTTTCTCGACCCGATGGGGGCGCTGGCCTGGCCGGGCAGCGCGTCCGGGTCGGCGGCTGGGTGAAGACCGGAAGAGAGCAAGGAAAAGGCACATTCGCTTTCTTGGAAGTGAACGATGGGTCATGTCCGGCAAATCTCCAGGTTATAGTAGACGCGGCCGTAGCGGACCTGGGCTCGCTGGTATACACGGGGACTTGCGTGTCTGTTGAGGGCGTGCTGAAATTGCCACCCGATGGCACCAAGCAGAAAATTGAGCTGCGGGTGGAGCAGGTGATCCATGTGGGTCCCACCGACCCGGTAAAGTACCCGATTCCAAAAACAAAGCTCACTCTTGAGTTCCTGAGGGATCATATTCATCTTCGACCAAGAACTAACACGGTAAAAAGATACATATTTATTGAAGTTTTGCTGGTTAATGTATATTTGTTTTTAGTTTTATGTCTGAAATTCAATCTTTTTCAGCTTTATTTTATTCTCTTGTCGGAAGTTGTTGTAAAGCAAGTGAATTCATTGGATAATTGATGTTGAAGGATGGCATCTGATACTAGCAAAAACGATGCTGAATTTTGCTTAAAATTTCAGTAAATGTGTCCCGCTATTTCGTTTATTTATTTTGATTTGAAGCAATGACATAGTTACTGAATGTTGATAACGACATGCAACTCCAGATTGCTGCAATTGCCAGAATCCGAAATGCCCTTGCTTTTGCCACCCATTCCTTTTTTCAGGAGCATGGTTTTCTATATATTCACACCCCAATTATCACAACGAGTGATTGTGAAGGTGCTGGTGAAATGTTTCAAGTTACGACCTTGATTAGTGAATCTGAAAAGCTGGAGAATGAGCTCCGTGAAAATCCTCCTCCATCGGTGGCTGATGTAGAAGCTGCTAAACTTGCAGTCAAGGAGAAAGGAGAGGCGGTTGCCCAACTGAAATCCGCCAAAGCAAGTAAGGAGGAGATTAGTGCTTCTGTGGCTGAACTCAACAAAGCTAAGGAGAATCTCTTAAGAGTGGAGGAGAGATCTAAGCTTAAACTGGGTATCCCTCAAAAGGATGGAAAAACAGACTATGCATTGGATTTCTTTGCCCGTCAAGCATTTTTGACTGTCTCTGGCCAACTACAAGTTGAAACCTATGCCTGTGCTGTTAGTAGTGTGTATACATTTGGACCTACTTTTCGAGCCGAACACTCTCACACTTCAAGGCATTTAGCGGAATTCTGGATGGTGGAGCCTGAAATTGCATTTGCTGATCTTAAGGTATTGTGCGTTCTCACTTGATGCATGGTATTTGTGGAGTCTAACAACCTCAGATTCCTGCGTGGACTTTGTATGCATGTGGCCAGTAAAATTCTTCTCTCTGTACCGTATTAGAATTGTAAACTTTGTTGACTGATGTCATGATAGTCAATGTGAACTTATACAAATCCCTTCCTGCGTGGTTTCATCTAATATATCATATACCTGCTCACAGTCATTCTGAAATTACTGGTTGAAAAGAGGATCCAAGATTTCTTTTCCCTTAATATTTGTATTAGGAAGTCAAGCAGGAATTCGTATCTAAAGGTTTTACAAGATGATTTGAGAGCTTTAATTTCTTGTTTATTTGAAGCTTCACTAGTAGTAGGACTGAATTAGGGATATTAATGCTTCTCTTGAAGGAAGTAAATAGGCTCCTGGGCTCGTATGTTTGATGAAAGGTACTTTTACAGGATGACATGAACTGTGCAGAGGCATATGTGAAATATATGTGTCAGTGGCTACTTGATAAGTGCCTTGATGATATGGAACTTATGGCTAAGCTTTATGATCGAAGCTGCATTGATCGTCTAAGGATGGTTGCTTCAACGCCTTTTAAGCGCATTTCATACACAGAGGCAGTTCAGCTGCTAGAAGAGGCTGTTGGAAAGGGTAAGCAGTTTGAGAACAAAGTGGAATGGGGAATTGATTTGGCATCTGAGCATGAGAGGTATGTGAATGTGTGCAAGTTATGCCCTTTCTGCTTGATGTGCCTGTTATCTTTTTTCACTTATGCATTGGTCTTTCCTATCTCACAGATACCTGACAGAGGATATATTTAAAAGGCCTGTAATCGTGTATAATTATCCCAAAGGCATTAAAGCATTTTACATGAGGCTTAATGATGATTCTAAGACAGTGGCTGCTATGGATATCCTTGTACCAAAGGTAGGCTTTTAGCTTTCAGCTGCTTGAAGATTTTGATGCTGCATTTTCTGTATTAATTTCTGACTTCGGATTCTTTTTCCTATTTACATCTTTTCATGTATTGAGATCAGCCTTTGTTTTACATTTTAGGTAGGTGAGTTGATTGGTGGAAGCCAAAGGGAAGAACGCCTTGACTTTATAAAGCGAAGGTATGAGATCTGTGATCCAATACTTGGAGTTGTCCTACTGAAAGTCCCATGTATTGTAACTCTTTCTTTGTTGTCAGGGATTGTAAAATTGTGTAGTAAATAAACATGTTCTTTGAACATACTATCTTTCATTTACAGAATTGGTGAGATGGGGCTGCCTATTGAGCCATATGAGTGGTACCTCGATCTTCGGCGATTTGGGACTGTAAAGCATTGTGGATTTGGCTTAGGCTTTGAGCGGATGATACTTTTTGCCACTGGCATTGACAACATCAGAGACGTCGTTCCCTTCCCCAGATACCCTGGAAGAGCAGATCTGTGATATTTTGACGTATTATTACGTACGGTTGTTGGCATTTCACTGCTTTACTAGATACCTCTTGTTTAGGCATACTCCATTAGCTTATTTGTTGGTAGCAATGGAAATTACAGGTGTTGGAGATACTGGCTTGTGAAAGGCTTTTATTTATCTATTATGATCATGATGCTTCTTGCGATGGGATTTTATCCATCACCTTTTATTATTTTGAAGTTTTTGTTCATAATATTTTTTTTGTTAAATTTAGTTTCTCAAATTTTATTTTGTTAATAATTTTCGTAATTTTTTATTATTTTACTCTTAAATGTATAACGTCCGTTTGCTCCATCAACTGCTGAATCAGCCATTGTTTTTTATGGCATATGATATTTTATAAAAAAATTATAAAAGTTTGAAAAATTTGTAAAAAATACAAAATATATATGTATACATATAAATTCAAAAAGCTTGTTAAAAAATTAAAAACTCAAAATAAAATCTTAAAATTCATAAAATCATGAAAATATTCAAAAAAAATTGAAATATTTAGAAAATTATTGTAAGTTAGCGCTGATCTAACGCGACAGGTCGATATTATAAATTTAAAGATAAATTAATAAGAACAAAAGACACAAATTATTATTGAAAAAAAACGTTGCGAATAAAAATTGAAAAAGGGCGAAATATGAAAGGCGTAATTAGACATTTTGTCAATTTTAAATCAGCATTAAAAACCATACGAAGGACATGGTCTGAGCAAACCGACGCAGGGGTGCCCTGGCGGGGGGAAGGGATTGGAGGAGGATGAAATGATGATGGTAATGAAGAAACTAAAGAGAAACTGGGGAAAGTCTCGCAACCCCAATTTCCGGCTCCCGACTCGGGATGACCCATCTCTTGACGATTCTCACCCCATGGACACCCAAGGTCCTATCTCGATCGAAGTCGAAAGTCATGTAATTCCAAGATGGTTTCTGAGAAATTATATATAGGCTTAACTCTTGTTCTTTGTCGTAAAATTGCAGAGCAAGAAGAGTTGGTTCGATCGCTGGAGATGACCCAAGCACACCAGTCTCTTCTTTGGAGGGTATTTTGTTCTTTCCCATTATATACACACGCGCGCGCGCGCGCGCGCGCACGCACGCACGCGCGCGAAACATTGATGTGGCTTCTTTTAATCTCCTTCCCCATTCTTTTTGTTTTTGTTTTAATTTTAGTAGAGAGTGTTCGCTGCGCTCATGTTTTGCTACGCTGCGTTTATGGTGTACTCCATCTGCAGCCAGGCAACGTCTCCTTGGGAACTGGTATGATTGTGAGGAGGATAAGCTTGGATTCCAATAATAATAATGATGATAATGATAACGAGGTTTTAGAAAATGTGGAAGTGATTTTTTTTTATCATAAGAGCTTTGCATTTTGGCCCCCTCCCCTATTTTTTGGTTTTCTGATTTGCCAAATCGTATGGAAATGAAATTTGTGTAACTTGACGTCTCTTGATTAACAGCGGTATCATGCTTACTTCATGGAAGAAATTGACTCCTGGATACTCATTTCTGCAGGTTCTTTTTCTTTTGCTTGCCTTTGTGTACTGTTCTGCTTTCTGTAAGATGTAATTTTCCGGTTTTACATGGGAAATTGGCAATTCAATTATCCCAATGCAAGAGGCTCCATGCACTAGGGGTTGAGGGGATCAGATGCTTGCAGTCGTATCTCTATTTTTGTTTTCAAATTTATCCAATGTTATATACCTGTTATCTATATACCATTCAGAGTTTCCAAATCTGCTACCCGAGAATGTCATGATATAAATGGTAGCCATTGTTGCTTAATCATAAGAAGCATTAGTTTTGGTAATTTTATAAGCATGTTGGCAGGTTGGATAGCAGTTTTGGCATGCTCAATGGCCATCACAGGGCTACTTGGAAATTCGGAGAATTGCAGTAAATGGATTTGGTACTCATTTGTCACTGGCCTGTTACTGGCAGTTTTCTGGTTGTATTGTATGCTGAGGTAATTGTGCGCATCTCCTTTGTTGTTTTCAATCAATATGAAATCTTAAAGCATTAAATATGGTTACAGATTTCATTTCTTTGATTTCCTTTGATGTTCTTTTTGTTTTAAATGCCTCAGGCTGTTATTTCTTCCCTAATTAGAACTGAAATGAGTTTGAACTTTTCAACTTTTCCCTACTTCTATATACTGATTGTAGGGATAAAACCAGGCAGCCTAGAGTAAAAACTGTAAAATATGGTTTGCTTTCCTGGTTGTTACACATTAATCATTTGCTTTTGCACTTATATCATGCTTATTTGTAACAACAGGCTGCCAAAATTTCGATGGGACATTGTCTGGCTTCCATTCGGGCCTCTCAGGTGAGTACTAATTGTCCTTGTGGTTTCTTTATCTATGGGCACATAATTGGTACATGCATTACCTAGAAGTGCATGTTCTTTTGAATTTGCAGTGGAGCTGGCATTTGTCTCTACGTTGACCATATGCTGACTGAGTCTTCAGAAGAAGTGAGAAAACTTAGAGGCTACATGTATGCTTTCAAAGGCAGCTAAACTTATTCTTACTTCATTCACCGTATTAGTGTTTAAACTCATTAGATCGGGCTGCAAGCTTGAGAAGGTAGCCATAAAAAAAGATTTGTGTATTTGGAGGACTTTGATGTCATATGCACTCGTACCATCTAAAGGGAGCAGGTCGGGGTTGGATTCTTCACCTCTTTGTTGTATAGCCGCCTATTTTTATAGACGTTAGAGGATAGGTAGTATCTTTATCTTTTGGGTTTGTGCGTTGGAAAAGACTACCTAGAAGTTAGAATGCAAATAACCTGCTGCAAATCCTTTCCAAAGGACAGTTTACAGAGCTGGATTCCTGGTTTTGGAATGACAACAGCACGGGCAGAGGCAGGGAGTGCGCCCTTTGTTCCTTCTGGCAGGGATTATCTTTCGGCCCCATCCTATGCCTGCTACCGTCTGGCTTCCCAAGAATCACATGGCATAAAACATTAGGATGAACCTAGGATTGAAGTTTTTTCGGGTATGCGGCTGAGAACGGGCATGTTGAGATTGCAGAATTTTCCTCTGTTTATATCCCTATGCCATTCCAAGCGGTTTCGTTAGGGCAAGAAGAAGGCCGGATGAGTACTCATTGTGCTTTTCTCATCCAGGTATGGACAATGGATCATGCAATTGCAAGCTTTGCAATCTCTCTTGCTAACATTTTACGAGTGGGCATGACAAGTTTACGGTATAACATTTAGAAGGGCAGCCTACGCTGGGCCAACTCTAACGAAGCTTCCTCAAAGTTTGATGCTGAGAATAATTTGGGAAGGACCATTTCTCCTTGGAGCGCGCGTGTAGATTGGAACACAGGTGCATGGTCCACAGACACCTTTATCATTTACCGCATGGTGTGGCCCATACTTTTAAAGGAAACCTCAACAATGGCGGAAGGCGCGTGAAACAAAAGTTCCAAAGAAGGAAAAAGCCACGTAAAAGGCTAACATCAGTGTTCAATGCAACCATATGCAAATCACTGTCTGAAATTCTAAGAAGCGTCAAGAAAATTGACCAAAATTAGTCTAGCTGAAAACACTCAAGATTTGACAACACTCAACTTGATCTTTACCTTATAAATGGCATTCTTTTCAAATAACACTGAACGATCAATCATCATCTTCAATGACCTTGGTACCGAGTCCCTTCAGCCCTTCTGGTGGGATCTCAGCAACAGTGACCAGACAATAGAGCTCTTCCTTAGCATCTTCATCATCATTCCTCTTGCGAGCAATGCGGACCCTGATCCTCCTTGGGACACTTCGGATCCCCCTACTCCAAACGTGTTTGTTTAGCTTTACATCCACCCTCACATCCTTGGTTCCCATAGCTTTCTGTGCAAACTTCCTAATCTCCTTTATCGCCTTAGGAGCCTTCTTTTTGAAGGTGCTGTAATACAGAATTTGAAAAAAAAAATATTCTGCAATGAATTGTAGAACTCTAAATTACCTTTGCACAATCAGTAAACAACAAGACCTCGCAGCATGAGATTCTTGTACATTGGGATGGCCCTTTTCTTTAATCAGTAAATAAAAGACTAGGACAAGATACGTAACATCAATCATAAGGGAGGACAAGGTACACAACCTCACTTACACAATGACTCAAATTTGGTAAACCGTTCTAGCACAAGAAACTGTGTTCTCTCACACTTCACGAGCCCATTGAGCTCCAGTAAAACCACAAACAACCACAAACAACTATTAGAGGTGCCCACAGCCCATAAACAAGAGATTGCCTACGGAAATACTCTAAAATGAATGGCTATGAACAATTAGTGAGCCAGTGGCCTACCATCACTCATGGGCCTTCCATAAAACAGCAAGCATATAGGAATATTTTGTGTGTACCAAAAATTCGTCAACAAAACAGATGGAATTCCAACCAGCCATAAGAATCTGGTTCTACCCACCCCACGTAAGAAACTCCTCCCCAACTTGCACCCTTCCATGATGCTGCTAACACCACAGATCAATCAAACAAAGTTTTTAGATCAAACAGCCAGCGCCTTTCCATTTCCATTCTCCTAGTAAACAACATCCAATAAATACATTTAAACTTGCATTTAAGCTAGTGTTCTGGATTACACAGGAGAACATTACACCCAAAAAAGAAATCAGTAGAAAACCACCAGTTAGTCACATAATAATTAAGTAAAGGTTTATGTTACTGATAAAATCCACAGATCCAACCGAAGAAAAAAAAAAAACAAAGAAAGGGGAAGAAGCAAAGGATATGCATCATACCAGCCATGGAGACGTTTGTGGAGGTTGATTGTGTACTCTCTCGAAACCACCTCTTCCTTTCTTCCCTTTGTCTTCTCCACCATTTTTGGCTCTCTTTCTCTTCAATTTACCTGCATATTTACTTCCAATTTGTCAAATGGTAATCGGTTAGTATCAAAACGTGCAAACCATCCTGATTACACGAGAATGGAAGAAAGAAAGTAGAGTAACGATTGAAGTCAACCTTGGCGTTTGGGAGCGGCAGCTCTAACAACGGAACTCGCAAAAACCCTAGGAGGGCCTATAGAATTCAACTCCCGTTAGATGCTGTGCCGATGTTCTGAATATTTTTGTCACCCCTCTCCCACCCCCAAGGCTTGTATTTATCCTATGACCATTTGGGCTTCAGCATGTCTGCAATAACAACTCCTAGACCCAACTCTGGTTTCCTTTCCGCCCATAACCCAACAGTAGAAAACTGGACTGTAAACCCGCTGGCGGTATCATGGTTACGGTTTGAGGAAAGTTTTGGTCCGGTCACAGTTAGAGTTTTTCATCCATAGGCCCGATATAATAATTGGACCGGACCGAGTAATTAAAAAAGAGTAATGCTACATGATAAGAGATTTGTTTCTTTTTTTTTTTTTTTTTACGAAATATATTATGAAAATATCATTTTATTGAGATAGGAAATTTCTCATTAATAAAATTATATGATAAGACATTAAAAAAATTATTTACTCGACTAGAATAATATTTCGCAATAAGTTAGAATTTTTTTTGTTATTAAAAAAAAAAAAAAGGTTAGGAATCGCTTCCTGGCTACAGTTGCCAACTTCAGGCAATTTGCCGACTGATTTTAAAATACCCAGGATCTCTAAATTATTGCTTACCTTTTTTAATAAATTTGTTTCGAAGAACTAGGAGAGCCACTTTTCCAGAGTGCGTGTGATTTGGGATTTCTTGCTCCCCCCTCCTTTCTAATACTTTCTGATGTCAAAGTTTTCCACGCGTGGACTTCTGTTTCATGAACCAAACCATCTTTTACAATGTTGAAGGTTCGGGACAATTTGGCATGCAGATGGTATTGAATTTGTTTGTCCTTCTACTTAATGGGTCTGTGAAAGCACTTACTTCCACTATTTTTATGATAGTTGATGGCGCTTTTCTTTTTGGTCAAAATTGCACAGGGTGGACATGGGTTCCCCCGAGGCAATGCTTTGTAGACCAATTTCCTGAAGAAGTTTGTCTTGGTTTTATCGACCACCTATTTCACTAATACTGACGGCACATACGGATCCCTCGGGTAAAAATGATCTCTAGAGCTCATATGCCCATCGGAACACGCGTTCTGAAAATGTTTCTGCAGTTGAAAAGGCCGCCAACTTATTTTCCTTCATTCTCAAAAGAACCATAAGATCGATTATATGAACTAGAGCTACGTATACAACGTGATCCATTAGAATTTGGTCGAAAGAAAGGGACCATCTAAATGACCATAACGAACAATCAAGGCTTGGCTTGGAGTATTTGAAGACAATGCCCAAATATGGCTTCACGATACAATACAAAATATAACCAGTAGAGTATGATTCCCCATTACAAGAAAGGGAAGAAGTTACTTGCACCAGTCGATCACAAGGATTCCTAATGGCCTAAAATTACGCCATAAGCCAGCAGTCAACCACTCGCAGAGACCAGAGATAGCTAATCCAATCCCAAGTGTCTCGGATCTCTAGGACCTCACAAGGCAGAATCGTATGGCATGTACATTAAAAATAAAATCAAAACTCGAAAGGGGCAATCCATTAGAAAGCATGGGGGGCAGCTCAAGAGCGATGCATCTTCTGTGCAATTAACTTTATCTCTTTGATCCTTTCATCCACCAATTGCTTGAGCTGCTCTTCCTGGGTCGTTTGATTGCCATCTATCTGAACACTACTGCTAGCTTCACCATCCGGTGACCTGAACATCACAAATGACATCTCTGGATCATAATCACTCGGGATTTCAATTACTTGCTTCCCAGCACTCCCAGATTCTTTCCCTAGGATATCAGTTCTAACATGATTTGAAATGACTGTCGTAAAATCCTCCAAATACCCGTCAACAGGATCAAGGCCCAAATAAATTAAAACCTCCCAACACTGGAAAAACTGCTTCCTGTTGATTTTTAGGGTTTTCCTAACATCCTCAATAGCACTTAAGGGAGGTACAAAGCGAGAGACACTAGTTTTCTTGGATGGTTTCCCATGTTTTAGACGAGCAACTGCTGAGTTGACAGCATCCTGGATGGGCTCAAAATTTAGCAGACGCCGTATGTCAACACATGTTCGAATGTGCTGGAAGTGGTCCAGTGGCTCTTCAACTGTGAGGTCGAAAACATCTTCAGATATTGCAACATTGCTAAGCACCTCAACTAGATGACAACCATAACCCTTGTGTTGGTAAGGAGGCAACACCAAGACCTGGCATCAAAAAATGATCTCATCAGATAGCCATGTATAGCCGAGTAATGCCTGATGTGAAGACAAGGATATCAAAAAGTTCTTGAATGAGAACTAAAATCAGGTTTCTCAGTAAAAGAACGCAATCTCAAAACAGGGGCAAAACAAACCTGACCAAGTCGCAAACGTGTGGAGTCAGGGTAATGATAAAATCGATATATAGCTGCAAAACCCAGCAGTCTGTCTTGGATGTACCCCTGCTTATCATTTTTTTTCTGAATCAGGACATATAACTCCCATTTTGGATCAGTAACATCGATGGGGTTGCTACCTGATTCAGATAATGATAAAACTCACAAACCATACTTAAAACCTTACTATTAAAAGAGCAATACAGTGCAATGAAAAATTGTGTTGTTGAACCAAGGAGGGAAAAAAAAAACCATCAACAAGAAGAAGAACAAGAGGAACCAAGTGACTGTAAAGATGTCCAGCAGCTTCACTGCTTAGCACCAAGCGAACAACCTAACCAATGAACATCAATTAGCCATTACCATTGAACCATGCCTCAAACTCACAAGTTTACAAATCCAAGAGAAAAGAAAAGTAGAAGTAAGAAAGACTATAAATTTCTTGGTGCCAAAGTCCCCACACCAAATGGTTAACAAACAAGTGGGGCACAAAAGAATGTGTACTGGAATTTTTTTTTGTCAAAGAGAATCTCATGCAATTAAATATACAACAGCAACAAAAGATCACTAGTTGGCACCTCTAATAGCTAAGAAGCAATATTTCTTTGATGATCACTAGCTGGCATTTCTAATAGCCAAGACAAATAACAACTAAACATATTGGAATAAGACCACCAGTCGTCCTCAGAGAACTGTGGGATTTGACATTAATCTCTACTATTTGGAATGGAGTCCTAACAGTAAAACAGCTCTCCTAAATGCAGTGGAAATACCAGAGTTGTAGATTCTACATTCAAAGATGTCATCAATTTTACCGACACTCTCAATCGTAGCTTCTTTCCTTCCAAGCAGTCAGAAACCCTTCATATTAGAAATTAGTTATGCCTTTTTTCTTCTTTCAGCAAAGAATTGAAGCCATTTTAACACATAATTAGCAGTATAGCATTATGCTACCATTGAAGCAAACATTCTCAACGCCACTAGTGAAGATATGTTTCAATAAACGCCTTTTTGGCTTCTTAACTAAGTTCATGGCTCAAACATAATGGTAGTTTCACATTATTTAGTTCCAGGATTAACCTACTTTCAGGGTTTCTGCATTTTGTTTGAGGCATGTTTACTTGAGTTCTTCTACTTGCCTCATTATTTGCTGCTCATTTTCTCTAATCTTCTTTCCAATAATATATCCTGTGCCAAATAAAAATCAGGACAGACTAAACAGTCAATTTAAGTCTTACTTTGATATCCATTTTCCTACAATCCATTCTGGTTATTCCCTAATCTTATTGATACCAAACCCAAAACTTTGTCCCTAATTACATCTCAAGAAAACAAACTTGAAGATTTCACCACGCCTGTGTAACTCAGAACAATGTAGTAGAATATGTAAGAAATACCTCTAAATCTGAAGTGGTTGCCACCGAATGACTATTTGAATCACCAATTTGCCCATTGAAGGTTCTGTGTTGCAATATCTCCCCATTTGTAGTGATGGATCTGAGAACATTTATAACATGAAGAGCACACAAATAGTGAAAAATAAAAAGTAGCATTGTGCAGAAAAATAGAAATTGGGCTAGAGAACATGTCATTATATCCACAAGGTAATACCGAATATAACAGCTTGCTGCTGAAAATGTTTGAAGGAAGTTGTCTTTATTCTCTAAGAGTGTCTCAGCAAAAATTCTCTGCAGAAAAGGAAAAAAAAAATAGAAAAAAAATAACAGAAGAAAAAAAAGCAGCCATTAAATTGACAGTCAGTGCATACCTGAAGAGCAGACTTCAGATCTGTGATCCCCTTTCCTCCCTTAAAACATGAATGATAAAAAGATAGTAGTCACAACCACAACTAAATGAATGTGTCTGAAAAATAAATTCAACAGGCCATATGCAAAAATGCTATTACTCACATCAGATTGGCTTTGAAATGTAATATCAGCATATGCATGAAATGATATAATGCTGACCCATATAGTTATCTGCAGGAAAATAATATGAAATGAGATAACAAAACTTTACCCTCTACAGAATTAATCTTCTGATGAAAGTACCATCCTAGTGAAAACATGTGCATTAGTAAATACTAATTAATTTGTCGCCATGTACGCTATGCACAGCAGTGATATGTTGCGCTTACACAAAGAGGAGAAAAATAAATTACCTTCAATTCCCGATAACCATATATTTTCCCATCCTCCTCATCAAAAAAGTTGGTCAGGTCAACAGGAGTCAGACAGAAGCTGTCCAAAGCACCCACTTCTTCCTTGCTAGAGACTATGACTCCAAGACAAACAAACAAGAATAAAGCTCACAAATAAAAGTAATCTAAAGTTCAAGGCAGTGTAGTGTAAGGCTGACTGCAGACTGGTACTGTCCAACCCCACCTTAATTTCTTACAGTCAGCGTCTATTTAACCATAAAACTGGTCCAATGTCACAGTGAGCATCCATAATTTCTTACACGCATAAACAAAGAGATCATTGTAAATACTAATTTCAAACATCCGTAAGCACATTCATACTTTCTTTACGATGAATTCTAATGGACCGTACAAACAATTACACAAGATTAGGATTCACAGAAACACTCTCCAATTAGTCAAGTTAGTGAATATCATTAAAAAGAAAACTCAATTAACGAGTCATACCCAGGTAAATTTTAATGCACTGATTGGGGTCGATTCCAGCATCTGCACGAAAAGCGATCGTTAATTTTTTTTTTTAAAAAAAAGGAAACAGAAAGCACCGAGAACTTATCACAAAAAAAAAAAACAAAAAACAAAACAGAAGGCGTTTCGGAAAAGAAAACGAAGGCGACAGCCGTTTCTAGTGACGGAAGAATGGGGGTTGACTCACCGACGTTTGGGAAGCCGACGCGTCTCCGTTTCTTGGGCTCGGCGGGAGGGGGATCCGCGGTGGCTTCTTGCTTCTGCCCCATCTTGTTCAGGAGGCTTAGGGTTTTCGGAGCGGGAAATGGTGAGAGCGAGAGAGAAAGAGAGGCGGGAAATTATATTGTGGGAATGGAGAATAATTCAAGGCGTATTGTATTGTGGTGTTGTTGCCACACTGCAATTACTGGCTAGTAGTGGCCGTGCCGCTCTATGGGAAGTTGCAATGCGAGCTAGGGAGGACTTGACAAAATGGGCTCAACGATTATGGCCCAGTGGGCCTATTGCTGGAAGATGCAGCACTGTTTTTATTGTACCTTGTTCGGTCTTGCTCCAACAGCACATAAGTCGCTTCCCGCCCGCTGTATCACGGCATCATCATCATCCACTGCAGACCACTTGTTCACATGGACGTGAGTTGGTTTCATGAAAACCTAGGAATGGGCAAAAGGAGAAAATAGTGGGAAAGAAAAGTAATGCGGAATTGCATGCCCCTAACAAATGAATTTGGATAGTTCCTGTTATTTTAGAAAAGTGGAAAATAATAATTGAAAGAAACCAGATCAAAAAATAAAAATAAAAAATGAATAGTTTACAGGATACAAAGTAGAATTCAATGCTTAGATGTCACTTAGGAATGGACTAGAAATTAAAAGAAAAAAAAAAAAGTTGCTTAGAGCAGATAGTCTAATTTGCATATTTAGTGAATTCAAGGTTTGAATTTCTCGATCATTGGTTGTTGAATTATCTGATATGGCTATAGTTCTACGGAATGAGTGACCTCAAAAAGAGTTGCATATTCAAATTGCTCTAGACATCAATCCAGCCCAGTAGTTCCCCCTGTTCGAATCGATACGTATGCCATGATTACGCTCCATTCCACTATCTTTCACTTGCTAATACTGCTGATAAAACTTCATGATAACCAATTTCATTTAACTCCCCAATTCTCAGTCAAGGGCGAAAATAATGACAATTTCCAGTAAGGTAGTAACTCACTGGAGAACATTTGTAAGGAGGTACGCAACATCCGCCCTTCGGACCTTCAAAGAAGACTATTACCATGGAAAGCAGAGAGCAAGGACCCCATGCAACTTCACGCATTCTGATAGCGTCAGGCTTGGCACATCATCGACGTCCCGTACGCAAGTCCTTGCAGCTTTTGTTTACATATTATACTTTTCTGAAGAATTTTGTCTACTCCATTCAGGGAAATGCTTAAGACTTACACGTGTGTTTTATTTTGAAACTGAGTCCAAGCCAGTCCCGGAATAAAATACATATGATATAACGACCCCATTGTAACTTCATTCATTCAATTGATGTCATATACCATCATTATCATTGACATCCCGCGAGTAAATGCTGGAAGCTTCTCTTTGATTTTCCTACTTTTCTGAAGGAAAACATCACTTCATTCAGGGAATTGCTAAGAACGACAAGCTTCATGTATGTTTCATCTTTGAAACTGAACACAAGCAAATCCCCAAACTAAACGCATATGATACAAATGTACAAGAAACACTCGTTGAGAATTAAGCCCCCTCCCCTCTTCCACGAGAGAGAGGAGAAGTACAGTGATAAACTTGACACAAGTATGTTCACAAAGAATGGAGAAACAACAAAGTTTCAGCCATGAATATATATTATCAGAAATGGAACACTCATGAAGTTTCCGTGCACCTTGTTTATTCAAACCGACAGACTGGTTGGTTTCAACACAGAGGCCTTTGTTTTTAAAGGGCCTCTAATGGATTCAGCTTTGCTCCCTTCATATTGTCAGGAATAGCCAATTATATGCCATGACACACCCAAGTGTCACCTGTGCCTTTCTTACAAGTTCCCCATCTCCAATTAACCCTTGGTCGATAAGTTGTGCACTTTGAGATGAGGTTGCTGGTGACATTGGGTTCAACCTCATGATGGAAGAGCAAAATGAATTCAGCTAAATTGGTGCATTTATCCAATATGCCAAATATGAACATCAAAGTAACATCAATGTCATATATCACTAACTGTGCACTAATTTCTTTCAAACTGCTCATCTCAATCTGACTTTGAATGCCACTGGTCTGGAAGCACATCTCCATTTCAGACCATGCCAATTTACACACAGTGAGGGAGCTCAGATTTGGAAAAGCATCAAACAATGTCCCTAGGTTAAGCCTTGTCATTTCATCCGGCTGAATGAATTTCAATGAGTCTACTGCTAGCTTTCTAAGTTTGGCACAGGAAGGAAATGAATGAATAAGGCTACAAAGGTTTGCAGACTCAAGCGTAAGGTTCTTCAAATCAAGAAATTCTTTTATTCCTAATTTATTTGCTTTATCAATTGAAAGATGGAAATCAGACAATAATGGAGTATCAAGGACAAGGGATTCTGGCCTAATGCATTTTAACTTGAGTTCCACAAGGTTTAGTGCAAATATAGTCAGGGAATGTGGAGCATTAGACACTGTCCATTGACATTTTTTAAGGTGACATAGATGAATCTTTGGTTCTTTGAATCCTCCAACTCCTATCAAATTCAACACCTGCAGACAAGGGAAGCCATGATTAAGCTTGTTTAGGTCCTCATCATCCAGTCTTATAAACTCAAGTGTTAAACTTGTTAGCTTGGGCATTGTGTTTAAGCCATCCACTGACAGCCAAGCATTTTTGAGCTCAAGACTGAGAAGACCATGGCCTGTACATGCAGACAAAATGAACATTGTTATATGATGATGTCACTGCAACAAAATCTCCCAAGCAATAACTTCAACTTCAAAACCATGCCAAAATAGCGCTTTCCATTGGAAATAAAACCAAGCAAAGGAAAATTGGGAAGCAAAAACCACTAATTGGCAGTTTTTCAATAAACCTTGATTGATTCTTGACAGACCAAGCAAAACTTGTCAGTCTCCTCTGTTACCGATATATATTCTGGATAAGTGGCTATTGATATTGAAAATTTACTTATTCACCACAACAAAACCTAAAAAATAAAAAAGGCAAATTTGATAAACTCACAGCAAGAAGAGATCAAAGCCAAAATATCCGATCTTCGCCAACAAGACTGCACCCAAAAATCTGAAATGGACAACGACCTCAGCTCTCCACAAACCCGCGGCAACCAGTCCTTGACAAATCTGACATCCGTCAGGTACAAGTCGTCTGACTCGTCGTCGACGTCGTCGTCGTATGAAATCCCGTTGAGAGACTTCTCCACGCCGAGAGCGACGGACTCGAGGGCCCGGGAATCGCGGACGAGGTCGTAGAATATGGCCTTGAATGGCTTGATCAGCGCTCTGTCCTCCGGCGACCTCGATCTGACGTATTGGCACAAGGTGCAGTGGAGGTTAATGGACCGCACGTCGCGAGAGAGCGCGTTAAGAGTCCTACATACAAGCCGGCACCGAGCAAGATCGGCCGAATCGCCGAGTCGACTCAGGATGTCGACGACAAGAGGTGGAGGTAAATCGTCCATAAGGAAGCGTAAACCATGCTCTTCTGAGTTCCGTCTTCTCCTCTATTTTGTGGCATTTTCTCGCGTTTTTATAGCACAAGGACTTCGTCCACTGAAATTACAATAATGACCCCTGCAAACGACAAAATCGCACGGGAACTAACGAGACTTAAATTACTGATAAGTCCTCCTAGACTTATGCGGTTCTAACGCCGCTCCGTCACCGTTAATGCCATCTCTTGTTGTCATCGATTGTTGTACCCAATCTAAAGCGAGGAACAGGGAAGAGAGGAACCAAAAATTAAAATTTAAATTAGTTAAAGAGAAACACTAGTATGATAAACATAGGAAAATAACAAAATAATTTTTATATTTAATTTTATTTATTTATTTATTTATAAAATTAAATAAAATATAATTAATTTTTTTACACTTTTATATTATTCTCTAAATATTAAATATTTTTTCTTACAAAAATGCCTAACATACACGCAATTGATAGAAAAAACTTTAACACAATATAATTACATCACATAAATAATATTTAGTACTAGATAGTACTTTGCAACAAATAATAAATTATATAGAAATAAAGCAAACTCTTGTATTAAATTTACATGATAATAAATGTTATTTCATATAATATAAACCACACTATATTTATCCAACCGTGTGTTTATGCAATGAATCATTGAACTAATACTCGTCATCTAATTTTAGCATCAAATGACTATGCTTCTCAGCAGATACTCGAGGCTTCTTGCTTCTGTGTGTTGATTGGGTAGACTCGGGACATTGCATCCCCGAAATATGGTATTGACCAACAACAATACGCCATTAAACTCACATGTTACCATCATCCTTGGGAGTCATTCGAGCGCTCAAGAAAGCGCTAAAAACTAAAATTGAGTCGGATCTACACTTGCAACAACGCCCAACCTAAGGTCATTCAAAGTTATGGTTTTTTGATGATGCCAACGTTATGAAAAATTGTTTGGCAGATAACAATTAACAAAATCAATTGTAGAATCTACAAATGGCACGGTATGAGGAAGATCGGTTTACCAGCCTACCATTTTTGACAAGATCAGATTCGGTATGAGGACCAGATTAACCAAGATGCTGTCTTTGACAATATCACTTCCGGAAATATTGAAACACTCGGAGTATGCAAAATTAATAGCAAAGAACAATCAGAAAAGTTGGAGTACTATCACAATTCATAGATTGCAGCGACTTTCAACAGATATAATGAAACAACAAAAGTCCCCAAGCTGCTTTGAATGCCAAATTATTGATCTATCACTGTAATCACTGATTCCTCAGCTTCAAAAATTTTGCAGAAAAACAAAATTTGCAGGTAAATTGTTTGACATTTAATCATGCGAATGACAGCAGAAGATTACATGTTCCAAACCCTGAGCTGAAAGGCATACCATGAAGCGGCCATCTCAGGGATAGTAACCAGTGATTGTAAACCCTCTTCCCACAATCTCGCCAGCACAAAACCAAGCAAAGCATTCCAACCCAAACAAAGCAGCAATGCCAGCATCCTCAACCTTCACTTCCTGCCTGTTCTTCCATAAGTTCTTCACATAATCAAGTTCCTTCCAGAATGCCTCAGTACGATTAGGAATACTGTACAAAAGAACCAACAAGAGCGACATCATTCATCAACTCCATAATGAATGAAATTGCAAATTTATGGGTTTGACCTGAATGAATGACTACGTGAAATAAACAATAACTACATCTACAAGGCAAAACTTTAACTCATTGCTTTTCCAACATGCTTCCAGCTAAAAAGAAGATAACAAACCTAACAATATAAATGCAATGATGCAGTACTAAGAAAGAAATCAGGTCAATTGAAAATATCTCTCATGAAGGGCAAGAAAACCATCTTTTCATTATGAAGCTGAATAACTGAAATTCCAATTCCTTTCACTCTCCAACAAATCCAAGCTTCTGCAAGCTATCAGCATCATACTAAATAAATCCTTCTTTGAACATTATAGCTACTCAAAAGTAGTGCATTCTTCTTCATATCAAAGCAGATTTGGATTATAGCTAAGTATGATAAGATGACACTACATGTGAAATGACATTAAATCTGAAAAAATTCCAGTCAACAGTATCCTTCCCTGCAGAAATGCTAAACCAACTCTCAGTATCCACATGTGAAACATCCATGTAATTCTAAATGACCTCAAGGATAATAGATTTGGAAAATTTTATCATGAGATAAGTGTGATATAGCAAGATATGACAAAGAAAGGACACTGCTATAGGATTCTTAGATTTATTGGACGAACATCATGAAGACATGCAGTTATTACCAAAGTTTTTTATTCCTCTGGAGTTTATAATTATGTCATGCCAAAAACTTATCTTATTGAGAGCCCATAAGGTTCAGTTAATTTATTAAATTCATTCTAGGTCAGCTAAAAATAGTATTTGTTTAGTGCTGTCACACAAACAAAATGCAAATCAACAATGTAAGAAACCCAAACCTCTGCTGCCCAAGAAAAAATAGAAGTCCAAAATTAAAAAATCTAAATATTTATGATCTGACCAGAGTCCAAACCCAATTCAGTTGTACCACGCAACATCATACATCATTCAGGAAATTGGTCAAACTTCCAATTAAGTCTATTTCAACCTGCATTAACTTTAAGGTACTCAAGGCATCTGGATGAGGCTGAGGTGATTGAGCTTCCAGTTGCAAGTTAATGCATAAACATCACTCCGCAATGACACTACTACTAAATTATAACCAATTGACTAAGCAAGGAAAAAAAAATGCAACAGATGGATGCAAGTACATGAAGCCACTATTATTGGAAAAAACTACAATAATTATTTTCTTAATAGGTCTATCAATATGTAATAAGACTCCCTTCTTTAACTGCAAAATAGCAGTCAAGAAAATTGGCAGCCATGATAGTCCAAAGTATCATGCCCTAACACTAAGATTTTACACAAATAGCATGCAAAATCTAACATAACAAGAAAGAAAGAAAAGCAAGTAAATAGTATTGTCTCTAGAATTCTATCAATCAGCTTAAAATACAAACTCTTTGCTTCATTTTGTACGGAAAGAGGCGGAAAATGCTTTACACATAGAAATGCTAAAACCAACGCAGTGGCAGATGCATGCAGCTGTGTGGCACAGATATAACTCAGCTCTTGAGCCTTTAGAATCGTAAAAATGCAGATCCAACAAAATCCAAGCTCCAGATATTGCATGAAATGAATTTTCCATTTAATTGATGTGGCAAAACTTAACACTTTGTTAGTTCCCGGCAGCATTGCATTAAATAAAAACAACCATTCATTAGCAAATGTAAACAGCTAGACAGCAAGGTTACAGAGAGTAAGACCTAGCAAGACGAGTGTATAACAATTGCTTGGCCAAGAGGTTGCATTTCTCCACGGTAGGTGGCTCTTGAATGTATTGCTTGTTCTGTTCCAACAACTGCTTGTGGTAGACAGATCCGTGCTTGGATAGAAATTGCAATGCTTGAGATGCCTTGGACTGAAACTGCTGCAACTTGGAAGCCATTGATCTTGGGAAAAACTAATCCTAAATGCAAATGAGGCAGGAAACCAATTCAGCAACTGCACTTCTCGCAACGAAAAACTTTTATTTCAGTGAATCAAAAAACCAAAAGATGAATACATTTAAATTTGACAGGACAGGACTGTTCTAAGGAATAGGAAACGTCAGCCTCAACCAAATTAGCTAGTTTCCTTAAACCAGAAACACAGAAGCAGGGTCACCAATAGCCACCACTACATAAAATTGCATATCCAATAGAATTCGCGCAAATAACAAGTAACACATCGGTGCAGAAAAGCACGGAGACGAGTCTATCAAAACCCTAACGATCATACTGTGAGCAATCATTTCAAAAAAACCAAAAAAGAAAAGAAAAGAAAACCACCGGGAAGCAGAGATCGGGAAATATGCGATCTCTAAACGAGTGTAGACCAACTAAATCAAGTGAATCGAAGCGTGGAAAGCGAATTGGAAGCCTCTTTTACCTTCTTCGCGAGATGAAATGGTTGAAGATAGAGATGGTGCCCGTATGGTCTCGCGCTTCTCGCCGCTACCTTTTGCTGTGTGGTTTGTGCGAGGGGTTTTTGTTTTCTCGTTCTTCTTATTTCTCATTGGAAAGCCTTTGAAAGATTGATCTATTCGGTCGGCTCAATACCAATGTCTGAAAATTCTCAATGATCGCAGCCCAAGTCGCATGGCCGACCCATTTCATTGATGGGCCAACCCTTTTTATTTTTATTTTTTATCTTTTACCTTCTTCCATTATAAAATGTCACGGGCTCTATATTTTATTATTTTGTAGAATAAATTGGATTTTTTAAAAAATTTAATAACAATTAAAAAACCTAATCATATTATATACTTCATACTCAATGAACCCAAAAAAAAATGAATAAAAAATAAAATAATAATTTTTAAATAAATATTAATAATAAAAGAATACCAATTTTAAATTTCAGTGATTAATCCACGAAGGAAAGGAATCAATGGAATCTCCATCTCTAAGTTGTTCTCGGGTTTGTCAATCAATCAAAATTTTGATTAAAATAGTTAATACAAATCGTCTGATTGTTTCATTCGTCAAAATTTAATATAAAAGTTCACCCAAAAAAATTAATATAAAAGATTTCAATTTCACTTTATGAAGGTGATGTGAAACCCTTTAGTTTCTTTTTTTGTTTTTTGGTGGAAAAAAATTGTTCGCCGGAACCCTACGGGGAGTCAACGTCTGTGTATGTATGCATATCCTGAGCTGTGAGTCTGATGATGATAATGCCGAGTGTGGACCAATTGCCCAACAGCATGCGAACAGCTTGTGATCCAAAAATTTTGGGCCCATCACCCCGTTGGCAGCGGACATCGCGCAAGGCGTAAAAGCTTAGAGCTTGGTGATTGTTAACACTTGCTGGGATATTTGACCAACCTCTACGCATAGACGCAGGAGTTGGCTTGCCCAATCAGCTCGTGTGCCACATTGTGCCACCTGGACGGATATGATTTGTCTGTTTTCGTGGCAGAAAAAGCAATGGCATGGAACAGTTGACAAATGACTAAATAAATAATGGGATCACCATGTAGTTAGTTTCGGTGCATATGAATGATTATTTAATATGATTTTTGTACATAGATTTTTTTTTTTTTTGGTTGGGTTTATTCTATTTGGTTGTTTCTGATTTCAAATGTCGTACTATGGTGATGGACCGTCGGTTTGGACTTGTGCCACCCAAGATCACACGCATGATGTGTAGAAATTAAGCACAATAAATGTCATCTAATAGTTATTGTTGACATCTGGCCCTCGTTATTACTGTTTTGAAACTTTAATTTTCTCATTAGATTACATCTTAATCATTAATTTTGGGTGGCTCTTTGCCATTAAATCTTTTATAATATATATATATGTATATATATTTTTTTGTCCGATCCATTGTACCATGAATATTTAAATTTTAATCACGCCAGTGTCATCTTATTAGCCCTTGTTTCGTATGGTAAAGAAGAGAACGAAACCAATGTATCCTATATTGGTCAAAATGGCAAAGCCTTGAAACTCAACCCTCCAACCTAGTCACTAAGTATGTCTTTGGTCTCGAGATCGCCCTTAAGGATCTTTAATCTTTCAATCCTTTGTTACTTACCACTAATCATGTCGGAATGCCCTAAACATGATTATTTATATTTTATATGTGGCAACAAATTATAGTAAAACAACCTGAAAAAAGTAGACCCGCTTTGTCACGTGAAATAGGATCAAGAATCTGCAAAAGCATTATATCAAATGGAGCAATGTTTATTGAACACAAGTCCCTTGGAAATTGCAACGTCATATACTACGTGTATATATAGGCCTTCTGAAATTTATTGACTGGGAGTGATTGGTTGAGAAATGGTTAGTTGAAATGTCACTAGTTGAAATGAGAACTCCAGATGGGAATAAGGTCAAAAGACATGACGTGATATGCACTTCAATTGGACAAAAACTTCTTTAATTCTTATAGCAGTATTACAAGTCACAACGAGACAAGCGGAATTTTTTGGAAACTTGCTTAGGAAAGCAAGAAAACAAGAGAAATTTGCGTTTGTTGATCTGACTTACAGTATGATGACACAAAATGACTGACCTATTTTTAAATTCCCAGAAGGGCTCGTCGACAAAAGAGTTAAAATGGAGATTAGCCATTAAAAAAGGTGGAGATGACTACAGTTATACTGCAATTAGTTCAGCGACCACTGATTAATTTCCGTTTGTTTTCCTTTGGTTCATGAAATTATGTATCCTCTTCAATGCCACTTTCAGGGTCCGCTCGCTCATGTTGGCAAAACACACTCTAAACCAGCCTGGTTCAGAGCAATGGCAAGAAGAGCCTGGAGATATATTAAGCTTCATGTCACGGAGTATGGATTTCCAAAGCTCCAATTCGCCTTCTTTTGTGGGTGTCTCCAAAAGAGGGCTCAAGTTCGTCCAGCAAAACAGCCCAGCATTCCCTTTCAGGCACTCGATCCCGGCATCTCTCAAGCCTTGGATTATCATCTCATGTCTCTTCTTTAGTCTCTCCCTATTTGTCTTAATGTAATTCTCGGTGAAATGCTTGTTGGACAACACGGAGGATAGGAGATGTTGTGTTTGTGAAGAAATCAAGGCGAAGCTAGACATCCTTCTGGCTGTGGTGACAACCTTGTCATTGTAGGAGTAAATTGTTCCCACTCTGAAGCCTGGAAGGCCCAGATCCTTGGACAGGCTATAAACAATGTGAACTCTCTCTGAATCTTTGTAACCCCGTGTTTCCAGAATTTCAGCAATACTGACGAATTCAGATGAAGAGATGGCGGATCCCGAGTAGATTTCGTCGGAAACAAAATGGATGTTCTTACGCGTGACAAAATTGAGAATGTCCTCTAGGACTGACCGTTGGATTGTGGCGCCCAACGGGTTTGAAGGATTGGTCATGAGTACCCCTCTCACTTTAATGTTCATGGTTTCTGCTTCTTTGTATGCAGCTTCTAAGGCTTGAGGGGTAACTTGGAAATTATTTGAGCTGTCACAATGTATTGGTACAATTCTTACGCCAGTCCGCCAGCTCAAATCTCTGTCGAATCTATAAAACAGATGAGGGATGACATTAGATGATGAACGTTGACATGCTCACATATTTATAATAAACTTTCAAAAAAATAAAAAAGTTTTTCAGTAGACAAAAAATTACCCAGGATAGTACGGAGTGGGAACTAGCAAAGCATTTCCAGGATCCGCCAGAATGAAGGTTAACAGCTCGTTAGCTGCTGTTGCGCCAGCGGTTATGACTATTCTATCTGGGTTAAATTTTGCTCTTTCTCCTCTAATTTGTTCCATGAAGCTTGCCATTGCCTGTAGAAAGTGCATAAAACATGTCAGGATCTTCATTTTACTCGATTGTTCTGGGTAGGTTGGTATATATACGTAAAATAAAAAGAAATACCTGTCTGAAAGATTTGAGCCCGTGGTAATCTTGAAACAAAGCATTTTCTCTAAAGCTTAGTGCTCCATTACCCCAGCCATATCCTTCTGAGTGCTTTGTCAGGAACTCTTCTAACAAATCAAATGAAACCTGTTCAAGAACCGAAAGGAAGGTTTAAGATTTAGAAGAGTAGCTTCTTGAGGTGATCTCTATAATAAGTTTAAATGGAGATCGCATTATTCATTCTATTTTGTTGAGACGGAATGTAATGGTATTTACTTGATTTTCTGCCAATCCCATCTGTATGACTCCTGACGGGTTTTCTGATTCATGGTAAGGATCTTCCTCGTATGCTTTCCATCCTGCAAAATATGGAGAGTCCTCTCCATGAGCCTCAGAAACTGCAACTCTTGAAAGCCCAACAACATTGGATGGAGAGTCCTCTCCATGAGCTTCAGAAACTTCAACTCTTGAAAGCCCAACAACATTGGATGAAGAGTCCTCTCCATGAGCTTCTGAAACTTCAACCCTTGAAAACCCAACAACATCGGCTTTCTGAATCTCTATGGCCATAACTGGGACTGTTGCGCGGAACTTTAACTACCTCCCTTGCAAACAGTAACTCTTCTTCCTTGAAATTAAGCAGAGAGAGAGAGAGAGGAACTGATGAGATTCAATTATTTGTTTGAATGAAACCTTGATAGTCAATAAACTCTTGTGTATAGGCAGTCTTAAAGGGTCCGCGCAGCTTGCCTGCTTGCTTTGCTTCTCCATGATTAAGAAATCATGAAATTATCAATAGTTGATACTGTAACGTGAGTAGAATATAGTTGAATGTGAAAAAGAAAAAGTTATTAATTTATCATAAAATATTATTTTTATTAAGATAAAAAAAAATTTAACATCTTATTGAGTAATTGTATTAATAAAAATTATTTATCTTAATAAAAATAACATTTTTATAAATATAAAAAAAATCTTTTCAAATAGTTAACATTATTTATATAGTTATGATACAGTAGTTGATTTTGTATTTCTGGCGTGAATGCGAGATCGTATGAGTTCCCCTTTTTTTTTTTTTTTCTACGCAATAGCTCCCGTCTAGTTGGAGCTATGGCCTCCAACCATTATTGTTTGTTTTTATATGAAAAGTTAAAGTTTTTGGAATTTAATGGTTTTTTTTATTATTATTTTATCATATAGTCTTTAGGAAACGTCTTGCTGCTTAATTTCTGCTAGCTCTGTTGGGAGGGTCATGATTTATTATTGTTGATGTGAATGAATGAGCACACCAAATTATTTTCCTAGACATAATTATTTGCGACTGTTTTTTTTTTTTTTTTTTGCATATTTTATATAATGGCATTATGTTATCACCATAAAACCCCACTTCCCAACCCCTTGACCAATTAAAATCGCGTGTAGGTGAACAAATTTGGGACTGATATCTGTTTAACTGAAACTTTTTTTTTTTTTTGGGTGAAGAATATTTTGTATAGCTTGCACTTGTATTTTTAAGATCCGAAATTGGTTAATTTCCTATGATCTGAAAATGATACCATTTTACGCAAGATTGCGATCCTAATTTGGGAACAAGGTTTAGACAAAATAGACGCTCTGAGACGATCTTTAAGGACCTACATATGCATCAGATTATAACAATCTTTTTTTTTTTTTAATTTTGTGGTTGAAAATTTGTAACACGGTTAGATTGCAAGGATCATATTTCCATCGATAAGATACGCTTTGAAAAAGTGATCCACACCGTAGCCTTCCCGTGAACAAGTCCAAAAATTTTTCATCGGTTTGGTTTGTTCAATCAAATAATCATGAGCAAAGAAGAATTTAAATGTACAAAATCTTCCTTATACTTTTTTAAAATTTTTTTTCTTTAATTCCAATCCATGACTGCTTAATTTTGAAGAGCATGTTGAAAAACTTGGACCTACTTTTTATAAACATGCATGTCTGGCAATTTTTTTTTAATGAATGAAATAGGAAGCAATAGGTGCAGTACAAATACAAAACTAAACGAAATAAATATTAAAATGAAAATTTCTACTAAAGTGCTCGAAACATCAACATCCAAGATAATTATTTAAAAGAATCTGAAAGTAATCAGTAAGAAAAACAGTCGATGAAGAGAATATATGCTTCTCCAAATCATCGACAAGTGTAAGGCAGCCCACAGCGAACTGCAATCAAAGATCGATTACATTCTGATGCAAAAATAAATGACAATAGCTGAGAGGAGTTCATTACGTATGTTGGGCGGTTTTGGCTTGTAATAGAGAGACAAAAATCAAGCATTTGCCTTCTCCCGCGTACGATAACAGATTCTCTGCGTGTGTGTGTGTGAATTTAAAATGGTGTAAATTAAGCACACGATTTAAGGTTAAATTCTTGAAGATGCAATCTATGTTTTAAACAATTAAAAGGAATTTCAACCTTTTACTGCGCAGAAATGGTCACACATTAGACATTTGCCCAGTAGTAGGCACTTGAGATGAGACCAGCAATAGGGGGCCGAGGGACGAGTTCGACATTTTGGTTGGAGAGCAACGATTATTATTATTATTATTATTAGAAGGCATCGTTAATTTGGGAATATGACCTTACCACATATGGCCAGTAAGACGCACATGAAAGGGGATGAGGTCGAATTTTGGTTGGAGAGCGAAGCTTATTATTATTATTATTATTATTATTATTATTATCTATCAAAAGGCTTTGTTAATTTGGAAATACAACTTCACTATTTGCTATTGTTGTTTTGTATTAGAGATCTATTTTGTGTCAAATTTTCGTATTTTTTAATTTTTTTTTGAAATTATATATACATGTGCATATATGTATTTATGTATACGCTCTAATCAATCTGTTTCTCTTCATCTCAAATGCTTTTGTAGTCAATTAACATCTAAATTTGGCTTCTTCCGTGAATATTTTAGGTTCATCCTGTCTATATATCGGTGTGATCCTCCCGTGGACACGTCCGTATGAATCGACATGGATTTTTGTACAATTAATGAATCGACATGATAAAATGCACCGACGAAAACTATCTTATCATGTCGGAAAATTCCTGGAGCTTGTATAAATGAGACTTAATTTTCGATACGCACGTGGATTTTTGTGTATGATATTCTCAATATTGCAAGCCAGCGTTACCGTAAAGCACCAAAAGCAATGGCTTTGACTTCCAAATTCCAATAATATGTTCGACAATTGGTATCTATCAATTTCTTTTTATAACCCCCCACCACCACCCTTAATATTAAATTTCTGCATTTATTCTCCACAACTTGCACTTGTTTTATGTTCTGTTTTGCAAATATCAAAATTAATTAGTTCGGGAATCCCTTCTTAAGCTAGTGCCTCTACAACATATGTATAGGCACAAGAATTGCAATTTTGTTCTCTCTCTCTCTCTTCATAATGTAATTATGTGGATCGGTGTATGGTCTTCACAATGCGTTCACTGTATAATTTAATTGCTTGTACTCTCGACTAAAATGTGGTCCAAGAGCGCCCACACAAGCTTGGAGATGAGATTGCCATTATAAAAACATAGCAATACTTTAATTGCTTTATTTGCGTTCATAAAGATCGTCCCTGCCATTTCTTTATTCCGCCTCTCACCTAAGTTTTATTATTGTTCTTTTGAAGCATATAATCCAGCTGCTTGCCAACCGAGCAGCCGCACACGCTTAGCAACATTACAATCATCTCTACACCATAGCTTTTGCAAGTTGGAACTCTTGATAATTGGAATTTTACGTTGATATATCAGGTTTCATAACATGTGTTTGAATTTACAATGTTTTTTGGCGCATCTCTGAAACAACTTTTTATATTTTAAAAATAAGTAGACTGTAAACTTTCAAGAGTTCCTATGTGCACAAGCTATGACGCGGAGATGATTGTAATGTTGCTATGTGTTGTTGCTTGGTTGGCGACGAGTTGGTATTGAAGACACGGGTGAGAGTTTGAAATTAGAGGGAAATTTGAATGATGTTTAACTAAGAAATAAATTTATAATTTTTTATTTTAAAATTATTTAAGAATCAATTTCATTTTGTTTTAACGGTGAGTTTTATATTGATATATGGGGTTCATAACACGTGTTTGAATTTACAATGTTTTTAGTCGCATCTCCAAATCAACTTTTTATGTTCTAAGATTTCAAGAGTTCCAGTGTGCATGAGCTATGACGTGGAGATGACTGTAATCTTACCATGTGTCGTGGTTTGGCTGGCGATGAGCTGGTGTTGGGGACACGAGTGCGAGTTCAAAATGAAGAAAAAATTACAACATGGTCATGGTCTAACTTTGATTTATACATTTAATGTTATACTTTAATTTATAAATTTTTGAGTCTTTTCATCGTTTCATTAAATTAGTACATGAGTTGATATTAAATTTTTATTTAAAATTTGAAAATATTAAATTTATATTTTTTTTTATTTTTAACATAAATTTTTTAATCAGACCATTCATATATTTACGATTAAAATTTTAATCAATAATATATTATATATGCACGTATACTTCAAATACTTCGAAGAACAATGGTAAAGCAAAATTGTGTAAACCTTAAGTGATAGGCGGAATAAAGAAACGTGTTAGAACATGGTTGTGATAAAAAAAAAAAAAAAAGAAAGAAGAAAAAAAAGGACATCGTTGAAACAAGCAAGTGATTAAGAACGTAACAAAATGGGATTCGAGGTCTTGAGTTCAAATTGTTAGATAAAAATAGATTATGGGTATTTATGCATACGAGAGAATTTGAACGCGTTTATGTTAGAAATATTGAGGTCAAATCAACAGTTCATTACCGATGATGTTTTTCGATAGACTTAAAAAACGAAGAATCGAAAAAGTCAACTCACATTCTGTTGCAAAACCCACCACCAGCACCACCAAAGCAATTATTCCACTTACGACAGCAACTTAAATAAAGTCCTCTTTGACTTGTTAATCGGAGTTTACACCACAAGCCTGAACAACACGCTAAGTTTGCAGATATGCATGGACCTGTCCTTCTTGGAAAATACACAGAACTACAACAAATGATATGATCTCCGCTTCATGATCACTGTAAAACAAATTCAAAAGACTGACAAAAACCAAATGTCTTGACAACAATGGCTCAGAATCCGTCGGCCCGCCGATAAATATGGTCGTGTCCTTCATTCGTACCGAACCAATAGAATATCACTGGTTGGTTGGTTTCTGGTTACAGGGAGATCAAAAGGTCGTAAAAGGGAACACAATTATTAAGAATTGAATACTTAAATAAAAAGAACGTCTTGACCAGTTATACTACAAACACCCACAACATTACCTGTTTACTAGGGGAGCAAGTTAACCATCATTCTCATTTCTCAATAATGCCTTATGACTATGCCACTTTGAGTTCATCTTCCATTCTCAATCCATAGCTAATTTGAGTAAGTTCTAATCAATTATAAAAAGTACATTTACAGGAGATTTAAATAGGTTGGACCTTATCCATAATAAAATTTTGTTGCGAATTTTAAAAAGTCTAACAAATGCGATAAACTAATCTAGAGAATGTTGGACATGCGATCTTGGGTTTCATGTTTTATCCTTAACTTCTATATTTTATGATTCTATAGATGCATCTCCTTGTCGTTCACCATGAGTTAAGTGGTTGAAAGTTGGAACTTGATTCAAGCTAGAGGATGAGAGATGAGAGACTTTATTGGATAGGAAAAGACTGTTTCCTTCTCATGAACCAGTGAACAAGCCAATTGACAAAGCAAATGTTTGTTTGATTGATTGAATCTGCATAATCACACATGAACCAAACAATCATTTCTACCTATTAAATTTTAATCTTTTGCCAAATACACCAACTCTCAGCTACGTACACTAAAACTGTTGAGGTCGTTAGGTACAGGCAACCATCTTTTCCTGTATGGAGCCAAAACTTATATACATGTAGCAATTTTTAAATTTTTATTATAAATAATAATTTTTATAAGTTTTTATCAACATTTCCTCTTTGTATTCTTTTCTGCCTATAATTATTTCTACCTATTAAATTTTAATCTTTTGCCAAATATACCAACTCTCAGCTACGTGCACTAAAACTGTTGAGGTTGTTAGGTACAGGCAACCATCTTGGCCTGTATAGAGCCAAAACTTATATACATTTAGCAGTTTATTATTATTATTTTTTTATGCACATAAAACCCAAATGCGAAATCGGCCCATGCTTTTCTCAAAGCCCTTCGGTTTTTTTTTTTTTTTTTTATACTTTTTGCGCAGCTAAACGCAAACCACAAACCGGCTCCATCTCTCTAAACGGTGTGTGTAGGGAAATTTTTATTCCCTCTTCAAAAACACAAACGCACATATTCTACAAAACCGAGAAAAAGGAAGCCGTTTCCATGGCTTCCAAACGGTTTTTCAAGTCTTCTTGTAGATGATTCAAGATATATGTCACATATTATTATCATGCTACATCTTCCATTTCAGGAAGAATACATGGTTGGCACGGTTTACTCCGCAGATGAGATTGTCGAAGCTCTGCGCGAGCATGGCAATGGTGATGAAATTTCTGTTTGTGTTTCACATAAACAAATAGTTATTCGGCATCTGCCTGGTTTGAAATTTCTTCATAAGCAGTTGCCTATGCTTGCAATTTGGGTTCCTACTCTATAACGACAACTAAGCATGAATGTTATTTTCAGCTTCACACGTCTAAAGACGTGGGCATTCTATTTATAATTCCTTTCCATCTTTGAAGTCATTTGTCCTTTTAATTTCTTGACAAAGATTTCAACAATATTGCTAGATTTATCTTTGAGACTAATTCGCAATCTGACTGTGTTATTTACGAGGAATACTAGAGTGGGAGTATCAACTAGAAAGCGTATTCCATCACCCTATTTACATGTATGGTGGCTGCAGGCATTGTTCATACACGTGTATCCGTATTACTTGTCACGGGCATTAACCTGTTGGGCGCGCAGACATATACATTTATATAGTTAAGATGTCTCTTTCTGTCCGATATCCAATATCATATAAAGCGCTGGGCAGCAAATATAAAAAATATCACTTTGTAACGGGTCATTACTCTCTTCCAAAAAGTAACTTGTTGGAGTGTGCAGCATCCACATTTATATAACATAAAATCTCTCTCTTTTTATTTGATGTGGGAGTCAGGTCATACCTCTTGATACACCCATCAGATTCTCGTGAAAGGCGGTGATGTTTTTATTTTGAGATTAATTATTGGTAATTTTTAGTTGATTATAGGATTTTTTCTTAACTATACGTAAAATTCAAATTAGAAGTTCACTTAAATTAACTTAAATTATGTAAATTTACTATTGAAATTTTAAGTATAAATGCGTGAATCATATAATTAAAATATTTTTTATTAAAAAATATTTACTAAGAATGACTCATAAATTTAATATTTTAAAATTTTAAATTAACATATAATGTGGAGTTCACATTCTATCTCTTGGGTTTTCAGTGTACTGTTCTTTTAGTTGCTGGCTTGCTGCGATTCCCGTCTAATTCTAACCAAGTGGGAAAAAGTTGCCTTTTTGTGGGAGATTTTGATTTTTATTTTCATTGTGAGAATAGTTGCTTTGGAAGACATGAGACTGCACAAACCAGTAGTTTAACTACCAGACACAACGTTACAATGCAGGGCTGTCTCCATTATGGGAATGAACATATTCCACTCTCAAAATTCCTTCGATTTTTCTTATGCCAACTCTAATCCACCTATGACTTGGGGACATGTTGCGGAACCCATCTTTGCATGTGCAAGTGCAACATCCATGCGCACCAAGTTAGTGGACAAATAAATCATGCGTCTTGTACGTAAATTTCAAATATTTTCGATATTACATTTCAAGGACCTTGAGGTTTGTAAATACAAACATTTAGATTACAGAAGAGCTGCTTGCTTGCATTTCGTTAAAATGAATCCTTGGAAACCAGCCCCATCTCTCATTCTTGAACTGAGGGAAGTCACCACTTGTTCCGTATGTGGAAGTAGCTATTGCTCGATGGTCTGGGCAGCAATTTCTGCCAATTAGCATAAATTTTGGGAATGCAACAACCATCTATTATCTCATTTTATAATGTGAAGAATTATCAACAGCTCATCTATTATCTTATTTTATATTGCTAATAGGCAGCATTTAAACATTGATAGTGGCCCTAATATGTATCCAGTTCATACATGGATTGGAGTTGGCATGAGCCCATTGAAAAATCGGCCGTGAGCATGGCCCTTTCGGCTCTAATTGGCATATTTTACAAATTGGGCTAAAATTGATCTTTTGATTCGATCGATGTCTGATCAGAATGACACGTACAACGAGCTAAGCAAAATGGGATCCTGCCATTATGTCCCATAAGGTGACTCTCCTGACATTAAGCTAAGCTAACAATATGAGAACCGTAGTTTAACAATACGAGAACCATAGTACGGGAATAATCTTTTGATATTATCCCAAAAAAATTAAAAAAAAACTGGCTACCTTCAAAAGATGGTTACCTATTCGGTTCCTACCGATCAACACGGTACTTTTGTAATCTCAAAATCCCAAAATATTATATTAGTACAGTGAACAAAAATGTGCAAGCCAGTGGTAAGATTCCACGGTAGTATCATTCAAGGGTGCTAGAGCTCTGCTTTGCCAGCCTTTGGCTTCTTTGCACGCCCTGCTTTCATACCTTTCCACCATTGCCGTATCCTACGGGAGAACTTGGTTGCATGCCTCCGCAACGTCTGGCGAGTGTTTAGGATTCCGTTTGTGATTTTTTGCTTCCAATCATCCCTTTTACTTTCTTTCCCTTTTAGAATTTTTCCCTGCAAGAAAGGGGTTATACATTGTGGAAACAAAGAGGTTACAAAGAGAAAGTTGCATCCGTTGAAAGACTTTTTTGGTACATCAGAAATATAGGGTCATAAGTTTTTGTTATTACCAAATTTGAGGGAAAATTTCCCTCATTGTTTTCTTCATCACTATCATCGTCGGCATCCTCGTCACCAAAATTTTTCATATTCACCAAATCTTCCCTCGAATACATTTTCATTCCAGGTGCTCCAGGCATACCCTAAAAAAGGTGAGAAGCATTAGAAGCCAACACTGCACGCAACACAGAATACAGTTTTCAAAAGGGAAACAATGCTTACCTCCATAGACCTCATAATCTTCTCCATTTCAGCATCCTTGGATGGTTTAGGCACAAATGGTTCCCCAGGAGCCCTATCCTGATTTACAGAAAAAGGGAAAAAAAAAAAACATTTGACAAGGATTAATTTGAGCATCTTGCTCTCAAATGACAGAAACAAACATCGATGAATGATTATATGACATTTCAAGTCGGTCTACTCTGTAAAATCGATAGTTCTGTTGACACATGCCAATGTAAAATCAATAAAAAGCAAAATAGCCCAAGCCAGTGGAGGCTGACAAGCCATTGCATAAAAAGAGGAAGTGACCATATAACATGTCACATAGACTACCACAACTTCCATTATTTGAGTGCAGTTAAGAGGAAAACCATCACTTATAAGAATATGAAAGACAATTTTCAACAAATCATTTCAAAAGATCACATTATTTAGGAATGTAATTACCACAGACAATAATGGTTCTTATGACGGCTATATTCATTGATCAGTTTAAATGCCAGATACGAATGCAATTACCTTAGGGACAGGGGGTGGCTTCATGCTACATGCTTTAGTCAGATCTTTGCACAGATAGTTAATCAATGAATCAATGTCAGACTTGGAAGCATAAATATATTCTGCAACATCAGTATCAGAATACCCCATAACCTGCAATGTCATCGGACAGCTAAACAATTATACAGGAAGAAGATGCGGTCCGACGATTAGTCATTAAATCGTATTGTAATATATACTGCAAAATTAAGCACTATGATCTCACCTCCTGACAAGCCCTCTCGATTGTCTTGCATTCTGAATTGCACTGACCTTCAGAATCTTGTTCCACCAGCTAAAAATGAGATAAATTTCAGAAGTTAAGCAAGTAAACGAGATGCAGAAGACAACGAAGAACGTCACAGATCGTCTAAATTATCCATTAATTATTGGCCCCGGAACTTTCCTGGTGTGGCCTACTCAGATCACCCTCATCAGTGATCAATAATTCTCAACAGATATGCAATATAAAAAAACCAACAAAATGAATAAGAAGACACAAAAAAGCGGAGATAATTAATCTTACCTCCAACCTATCTCCTTGCTCCACTATGTCGATTTTCATAATCCAATCAGCTTCCTCCTTCTTCAAATTGCAAACATTCTCCGTAATCTCAATGATTTGGTACTCAGAGATCTAAGACACTCAAAAAGGCAAAAAATTCAAATCAACAAACGGATACCCATTAAAAACCCCATAAAAATAAAGCAAATCCCAGTCGGGGAAAGTCACCTTCTTGGGAGAGATCTGGGACTGCATCTTTTGAACTTGGAGGTACAACTGTGACGCAAGCTTTTCGCAGACTTGGCATTTGATAAAGGGTATGTCCTCTTTTCTTGCAGCTGTTAAAGGCTTCTTGGCACTGCCGTGAGAGGTTGGCAGGCACGCTGACACCACCAACGCTGTCACTAAAACAGCCAGCACTCGCTTCATCTTTCCCCTTCAGACACACAATTACAATTACAGAGTCCCCTCTTACACACACACACGCACTCTCTCTCTCTCTCTCTCTCTCTCTCTCTCTCTCTCTGTGAAATCAGGCAAAACAAGTCAGCTGAGACGTCCAGTTTGGTTGCATTTGGATCCTTAAATCCTAAACTATTGTTAAATTGAGGGACTCGCAATTAGGGAAAAGAAGCTCAAAAGGGGACGTGTTTCGATATTTCTGATTGGTTGTTTGTCCAAGGGCCCACATGTTCTCAACCAATAGGATGAAAGAGTACAACCGCAAAAACATAATTTCTCCATTTCTTTGTCTAATGGAAATTTCAATTTGCAAGTATGATTTTATTCATTGGTTTCCCCAATTCTTCACCAATGCGAGTGAGAGTCAGCTTTCTGTCTTGAGAGATGAGGAGGAGAAAAGCGACGTCGTTTAATCCAACGTGCCAAATCACGTGCCCCAAGGCCTCAGACCCCAAAAACGCCGGCTTGGATGTGCACGTTGGACAAAAATTTAGAGATTTTGTCAGAAATACTCTGACTCTAAGTAATTTGATTTGATTTTTATATTTACTCAAAATTTTAACTTTTGATGTTAAATTAAAAATATAAATTTGAGTGAATAAAAAAAATTATTTCTATCACGATAACTCACAAATCAATAAACCTTTCAATAAAATAAAAAGATTCGAAATTCCTCAAATTTTTTTTAGGATCGCCCAGGCCGCACCATGAACAGAAAACTCAACTCGACGAGAAAGTACGGTGCTTGCAGGGCACCTTCACCAAAGAAACGAGGTCTGAAGAAAGAAGGCGAAACTAGAAATCGAAAATCCGGAGATGGCTCAGCAATAAAGTCGCATTCCGTGAAGTCTGGCGTCCGCTGCATCAATCAAGCAGAGGAACCGAATACAACGCGAGAAGACAACGAAGAATCGAAGCCCATTGAAGGCCCAAAACGACCCATCTTTTCTGGTTCCATTTTTCGAACAGTCAACGTGGCTTTCTAGCACGAAAGATGGCAAAAATACGTGCTGCCATTATTGTAAGAGAAAATATGAATTTAATAATTACGACCCACCATGTGAAATGGTGTAGCTGGAAAAATGGAAAACACATTTACCGTAGTCAAAGGGGAAAACGGATCCGTTTTATTAATCGTATGGGTTGATTCGTTAACAGAATTTGTAGGTTTGAATTTGAGTTTTAATTGAAGTTAATTAACTAAAAAGATGTATCATAAATATCATAATTGAAAATTTTAGTAATATTCTTTCTCCTCGTTGCGGTTAGATAGTACCATATTAAATTTATATTTTTAGGCTTATTACAATTGGGTCACCTATGTTAATGTGAAAAATGGATCATTGAATTATCTCTTCTCATGAATTAATGCTAAAATTGAGTATTGATTGATAAGATAAAAAAAAAAAAAAATTAATTTAGTTTGACATGTGTGAGTTTAGTTTGATCTAAATTTTAGTATTCATTTTGACAATTTAATTCGGCTTGAACAAAGCACACCTCTGCTCGAAAATACAGTATAAAAAAGGTAATAAGAGAGAATTATTTTTATTTTTGTTAAGAGATTTGTTATTAATATTATTAATAATATTATTTTCTCTTTTAAATGAATTACTTTCTTTTATTTCATTAAAAGATTCATTGAATTTAAATTGTAAGTTATACGATAGAAGTAGTTTTTTTTTTATTTCTATAAACTTCATTTTTCTTCCTAATATTAGAAATTAAGATTTAAAAATAAAAATTTAAAATTTTTAACCATTAAAACGTGCTTGAAGGAACTAAAAAAAAAACAATTACTCTATTCCTAATGGACAGGGCCATTGGTTAACTTATTTGAAGTCCGTCAAGTAATTGGTATCTTATCCTTACGTCCGATGAGCCCATGTTCTTGAGTTGTTTAATTGGTTCAATCCATGTTCCAACCGGCCCAAGTGTGAACGTAAGAACGTGCAGAAGCAAGGAAATTAGGAAATTACTGCTGTCAAAATGAAAATTTGCGAAATTGTCTTGCGTGGTATGTTCCCAAGCCGTTGAATGAAATGGGTCATCTTATTGTTAGAGAAGCTAATGCTGCAAGAAAAATGTTATTTTCTAATTATGAAGGCAAAAGTTTTCGGACCGCTTTCAAGTAATGTGTGGAGGATGAGAACGAATACTGTGCAATGATCCATCAGCATGACAAGGATGTCATTATAAAAGGCAAGCAACAAAGACAAAATTGACCTGTAAGGCTATTAAGGACGATTTACCTATCAACATAAAAAAGTTGATGCGTCCTTTCAAAACGAGGGAGTTGTTTAGCCAAAATCCTAGTTTTTATTATTAAATAAATAATAATTTTATGGTATAATCAAGATTTTCCTGATGGCCTTTAAATATTAAGTTGCTTCACATGCTTGGTTATTTGACATGGTGAAAGAACAACGTGTTGAAAAATCCTTTAAAGAAAATTAATTAAAATTCTCTAAATTTTCCTGAAGAAGGTCCTGATAAATTGGGAATATTGAATCTTTGCCACAGCATTATTACATTGATAGACAAAAATATAATTGACAATTAAATTCTCTGCCCCGTTTCCCCTAATTTCACTGAGTTGATTTTTATTCCGTTGTCCTCCCCTCAATCATTGGCCGTTTTGTCTTGATTATCCCATCTCCAGTTGAACGAACGAACAATTTGACCGCGGACCGCGGCTTTAGTGACCAGATTAAGCCCATCCATAAAAGTGGTCAAAAAATTTATATTAAAAAAAGACCCATAAAAATACAGCCAATAAGAAAATGACAGCTGGACAGTTTGGGTCAAACTAAATCATGGGAGCCTCGTAGTACTGATGGCCATGACAGGGAGCGTCGGTGGAGGTTAAAAAAAATAATAATAATACTAAACCCCGAGACTCCTATTTTTGCAGTTACAGAGAGAGAGCGAAAAAGGCCTAAATTTCAGGAAGACAGATAATAAAGAGAAAAAAAAAAAAAAAAGAAGGAAAGACTGTGAATAGAGAGATATAGGGAGAGCGCGAGAGAGAGAGAGAGAGAGAGAGAGCCACGGCCATGGCAGAGTGGAGCGATTCAGTTCCGGTCGACGTT
This sequence comes from Ceriops tagal, assembly GCA_021533255.1. Lineage (NCBI taxonomy): Eukaryota > Viridiplantae > Streptophyta > Magnoliopsida > Malpighiales > Rhizophoraceae > Ceriops > Ceriops tagal. The sequence goes on from CM038596.1 coordinate 3,044,577, forward strand.
GAGACGATCTATCTCGGCGGAAAGGTTCGATTCATTTCTCTTATGTGTTTGTTCTGGAGACATTTATTGCATTTTCTCTTAATGTCTGCTTTAATTGTTTCTTTCTTCAGTTTTTTTTTTCCAATAAATTGCATTTGAGCGCATTCAATCACCTTTTTCTCGTCGAAAAGACGTTATGTTGGTTTTTTCTTTTCTTTTCTTTATTTTTGGAGTCACTGTCGTTGGGTTTGGTTCTGTATTTTCTTGAGTTGAATATATGGAAGGATGTAATTGTGAACAGATCTGCACATTTCTTGCTTACTACCAAAACCCATTAAGAATTCCTTGTTTTCTCGTGAGTTTTTTTTCGCGAGTCTACGCCTAAATTAATGGTTTCTTCAATTCTTGTTAATGTAAAACCTTACCTTAATAGATTTCTTTCTTTTATATTTTATGTAAATTAATGGTTTCTAGCTGTTAGCCTTTGTTTTGTTCCCCCCCCCCCCTCTTTAACTAGTTCTGTAATCAGTTTCTGCTCATTTATTTCTTTTAGTATTATAAGACTCAATGCTTGCTTTTCATTGACAGTCATTGCGTTTAACTAATACACGATGATTGGAGTCGGGAAATATCTACTTGTGTTTACCTAAGTGGCACAAATATGCTGCGGCAATTGGGTTTGCCATATACTGCAGCACATGGGAAACTTTTAATTGGGAGTAAATTAATATGGGCAGAGTTGGATGACCTTTTATAGAATGGCAGTGGGACTAGAAGGAACGATTGGTTGTTCTTGTCTAACTGAAGGCATTTCTTGCTGAAACAGCACTTCAATTGTTATATAATGTTATGGTGGTGTATAGCTGCATTCTTCAATTATTTGATAGGAAGGCATTACCTTTTGATCTCTCTGTCTCTCTGTTGGCTAAATTTGTCTGTTGTCTATCTGCAAAATTGTCAGGAACACCATGTAAGGACTGGCCATGGTTCTGTCTCTGTTATTGTCTATGGAGATCAAGACAAGCCTGCATTAATTACTTATCCTGATTTGGCCCTAAACCGTAAGCACACAGATTCAATTCCTGCTTATTCCTTGTTAAACTTGGAAGCCTTGGTATAAATCTCCTACAGAAACTTAGCAGTGCAATTTGCTCTCATATTTCATCATTAATGTTCAAGGACTAGCTAAAATATCCTATGCATTTTAGCATGACATTATTTTAAGCAGTGTGGTGTGCTTTCTTAGTAGGTTTCCTTTACTTTCACTGCTAGATGCTTTACTGAATGCTTTGCACATGTATTAAATGTTAGCATAATTTGCATTCTAACCGACTTCGTGCTCTCTCTCTCTCTCTCTCTCTCTGTATTTTTTCTCTCATCAGATATGTCTTGTTTCCAAGGGTTGTTGTTTTGCCCTGAATCAGCTTCTTTGTTGCTGCATAACTTCTGCATTTACCACATTAGTCCTCCTGGGCACGAGGTCAGTAAGCTAGTTGACTTGTTGCATTTTCATGTTTTAATTACTGTTTCATCAATTATTCACTTGTTAGGTAGCTTAATGCGTTCTGTTACAACAAATTATTCACAAAATTTCTTTCGTGGCTCTCTCACAAGAGTTCTTGCAGTTGGGAGCTGCTCCAATTAGTCTTAGTGATCCTTTCCCTTCAGCTGATGATTTAGCTGATCAAATTATAGAGGTTCTCAACTACTTTGGGTAAGTGCAGCTGTATTATTGTTTCTTTGTTGAACAATGATATTCAGATGGCTTCAGAGAATTGAAGTTGTAAAAGTTGTCCTCTTGCTTGAGCTTGCTATTTGCAGAGATGTTTATAGAGGAAATCTTTGCAGTAAATGCCATTTGATGACATTAAGCTAACCAAGTTTCTGTTTGAAAACAATTTGTTTTTCCCAGGCTTGGTTCAGTAATGTGCATGGGGGTGACAGCAGGTGCCTACATCCTTACTTTATTTGCCGTAAGTTCCTTCCTGGAATAGTCTGATGGCATGTCTTTTGGATGAATTCCATATTCTAACCAATCAAGGTTTTGTATTACAGGTGAAGTATAGGGAACGTGTTCTCGGTTTGATACTTGTATCCCCTTTATGCAAAGCACCCACATGGACCGAATGGTTTTATAACAAGGTTCCTTTGCAACTGCTGCTGCTATATCTTTTCAGACTATCCACGTTCGCTAATACCGTCACTAAGATAACTTTTATTCTGCAGGTGATTTCAAATTTGCTACATTTCTATGGTATGTGTGGTTTGCTTAAGGAGCTTTTGCTTCAGCGGTACTTTAGTAAGGTATCCTGAAAATAGTTTATATTTGTTTCTTCAAGCATATGTGGCGGTATAGTTGAGTTACAAGACAGCTGTACATCATGACAGGAAGTTCGGGGTAGCGCAGAAGTTCCTGAGTCAGACATAGTCCAAGCATGCAGACGGGTTAGTGCCTGATTTTTTATCAATTTGTTTGTTCCTTTGGCTGAGAATTAGCACTTAGCTAAATAAAATAGTGGATTTGAGGGATAACTGTTGTTTGATTCCTGTGCCTTCTTTGTTTATTCAGCTGCTTGATGAGAGGCACAGTGCAAATGTTTTCCGGTTTCTTCAAGCCCTTAACGGGTACAAATTTGTTTCAGTTTCACTACCGCATTCTTCTTCTGTCTACGTGATAATAACGTTCTTTGGCGAAGTTTTATTCTGGTGTTTGAAGTTCATCAGATTTCGTTTTGCGGAACTGCAGGAGACCTGACATTACTAGCGGGTTGAAGAGATTAAGATGTCGCACTCTTGTCTTTGTTGGAGATAACTCTCCTTTCTACTCTGAGGCCCTCCACATGATTTCAAAGTTGGATAGAAGATATAGTGCCTTGGTTGAGGTGGGGGGCTTCTATTCTTTGCTTTCTAAGAATGCTTCATGTTAATATTGATGACACTAGTGTCAGTTTAGGCTTGTTTTGGTTTTATTTGAAGTAATTCATTAGCTTGAATTTTAGCATTATCTTTAATTAAATATGACAAATAAATGTGAATGGAGGTGTCGTGTTCTTGCAGGTCCAGGCTTGCGGATCAATGGTAACGGAAGAACAGCCACATGCAATGTTGATACCCATGGAGTACTTCTTCATGGGTTATGGATTATACAGGCCATGCCAACTCAGTGGCAGTCCAAGGAGCCCGCTCAGCCCATCTTGCATCTCACCGGAGCTTCTCTCTCCCGAAAGCATGGGTTTGAAGCTTAAGCCGATAAAGACCCGTGTTCCTCTCGAAGTTTAAGGGGAAGAGAGTAGGGTGTAACTTTTGTGCTTCCAAATAATTTCTTAAATTCTTCTTTTTTTTTTTTTGGGTGGGGACTTTTGGGTTTCTTTTTGATTCCAGAGGAAGGGTAGAAGCAGTTGGTGGGATGTGGTGTAGATAGAGAGGAAGAAGGATTGCAACTGATATAGGAAATGATGCTCATTCATTCTTTTGTAGTCACTCATAAGGGGAACCATCGAGGTGTGTAAATTCTAAAAAGGACTTCGAATTTATTCACAACGTCGACTAATGAAGAACAGAGGCGAACTCGGCAAGGATCCCACATGTGTATTTCCAATTGTCTCTTTTGCCGAGCCGTCTTTGTGGTTTCTTTTGAATCTGTCATTGTATGAACTGACGTCTTTGTGCTGTGCTATGCTGTAGTTGGCTGAAGGCCAACCGCTGTCAGTCTGGAGCTAAGCTGTCGGCGTCTTGGATTTTTCTAAATAGAGTCGAGTCATTAGGCCATTGGGGAATAAATTTGCTTGTGGAAATGAACACTGTGCCTTGCATATTACTGTGCTCTCTAGGACCAAAATTGAAGATAGAAGATTCTTCTTTGAAAATTATAGGGTACTATTAGGTGGATTTATTTTTTTTTTTTTTGCGATCTGATTATACGCATAAAATAAGACAAAGAAATAATTTTTTATATTATTATTGCGCTTAGTATTTATTTTTTAAAGGAGTTATTTAATGTGTACAGCCAATCTATTAAATCTTTGAAGACCCTTAAAAATTTCCTAAAATTAAAATGATTGCACATGATTGAAAAGTTTCATTTCGATTGTGATCCAAGACGTGCAATAGAAGTAATCGGGTAATCAAAATCCAACGGTCGTTGTCAGGTCACTTTACAGCACTCGTTAGCATGAAATCCACGGGATAACATCTCTTTTCTTTTCTTTTGAATATTTGGAGTCCTTTCTACATTAAAAAATTAAAAAAAAAATCTTTTCTACCCCAAAACTTCGCTTTTCCATTTCTTGCAACGTCGTCAACATGTAAAGTATGAAACTCAAAATTAATATATATTTAAAAACTTTATACATTGACCAGGTCATTGACTGTTCAAAAATTCCGTTTTGACCGCTTTCAGGAACCTGCATCCTTGAGCGGCATCGAGGTACGCCGTTCTTGGACGCTGGCAAAACCTCTCAGGGGCGGTGAAAATGTCGGGAGTGGTGGTGGTTTTCGACTTCGACAGGACGTTGATTGACGGCGACAGCGACAGATGGGTAGTGACTCAGATGGGTCTCACCCCTTTGTTCAATCAGTTTCTCTCTACCCTTCCTTGGATCTCGCTCATGGTGTGTGTACTCCTGAATTTTATTTTATACCCTTTTCTTTTACATATTTCTTTTTATTGATCTGATCCTATTTTTCTGCTCGCCTCCTGGCTCTTGCGGTGAGAGAAATGGTTAAATGTGCTCTTAAAGCTAATTAACGAATTTTTTTTGTTATTCTTTTTGCGCTTTTGAGTACCACTTGGTTCGATTAATTTTTCTTTTCAATTGTTTTCTAAAAGGGAAATTGGCCAAAGGTAATAACCCAATTCAAAAGTTAATTTAATTTATCTTTTAAGCAAAATTATCTGGCATGTTAGTGTTGGTGCAATTAATTTTCAATCTCTAAGCGAAAAAAATTAAAATTTCACTAATACAAGGAAAAAAATCTTATGCTTTTGAGCTTCTAAAAACTTGATTTTCAGGATAGGATGATGGAAGAGCTGCACGCACGAGGGAAGACTGCTGAGGATATTGCGGATTGCTTAAGTCGAACTCCATTGCATCCTCGAATTGCTGCAGCCATAAAATGGGCCAATGCCCTCGGGTTGGATACCTCATCATATCCTCTTAATGGTTCATTCTTTGCCAATTTCCTTTATCTTGGCATGTGACACTGACTTAAGTTTTTTGGTTGCTGAGATGCCATTGTTGCAGATGTGACTTAAGAATTGTCAGTGACGCAAACCAGTTTTTTATTGAGAGAATCTTGGAACATCATGGACTGTTGGGATGCTTCTCGCAGATTCACACAAATCCAAGCTTTGTAGGCCACGATGGGAGGGTTAGGATCCTTCCCTATCATGATGCATTAAGTTGGCCTCCTCACGGTTGCAGTTTATGCCCTGCCAATTTGTGCAAGGTACGTAGAATCATAGATTAACATTGATCACTGCACCCTGCTAGATGTAGCATAGAAAATAATAATAATAATAATATGTTGGACGGCAGAAAAACTACATGTATCTTCAGTATTATGATTGGTCTTGTTTGATTACACTTGGTTGAATAAAGAAACTTATTTGTGCTTATCATAATTGGACTTTCTCTCTAATATAAAACATTGGTCTTGGTTTTTACATAGCAGAATGACGAATTTTTTAATTTTGCAATCATGATCTGGGTTACATGGCGTGCCATGCAAGCTGTAGTTAATAAATGGAGTGTTAGCAGTTTCATTTCGGTGTCAACATCAATGTGTGCCAACTTTGTGATTTTTCTTTTTCGGTATTAGAAAATAATTCAGTGACATCTTTGGAACCGCATGCTGTAGGAAATCTAATTTGGCTTGCAATGCTTTCTGAGCATTGGATATCTCTGAAATCTTCCCCCTTTCATGATAGGCCATAGATACTTAATCCTAGCCATATATCCAACCCAGTGGCATCAAATTTTAGTTGTGATGTCTCGGCCATGCAGCAGTAGATACCAAATAGTGGTTTTCTGTCGAAGCACGGCGAAGATTAGCATAATTATAAGACTCGGTCTATGGTTTTTGTCTTTTCAATAGGGAATGGTGATTGAACAAATCCGTGCTTCCATTCTTCAAAATGAAAATCAGAGGATTATCTACCTAGGAGACGGGAAAGGGGATTACTGCCCATCTCTGAGACTTGGAGAAGATGATTACGTAATGCCAAGGAAGAGTTATCCTCTCTGGGATTGCATTTGTAGCAACCCAACGCTTGTCAAGGCAGGTGTTTATGAATGGACTGATGGAGAGGAGCTTGAGAAAATCCTTGTTCAACTCATTAGCACAATTTCTTCTGAAAGGAGGATTCTCAGCTTATGATGCATTGACTCAAATTCTATATCCTTTTACCCTTTTTCTTAAAGCAAATATTGGCTGTGTCTTGCATCACTTGCCGAGACTAACTCTTCTGCACTTTGTCTGACCAAGCAGGCACTGCTTACTTGACATATATATATATATATATATTAAGAGGATTACTACAGGAGTATATATTAATAAGACACAAATAAGAACAAAAAAATGTTTCATATTTGTGATCGGCCATTTTAATAAATTTTTTTTTTTTAAAAAAAAGAAATTAATTGATTACTTTATATTTATCACCCTTTGTATCTCATCAAATTAAGTTAAATAGTCATATATATATATATATATTTAAAAGAAAAATCGAAATGAGCTACTATAATTCACTATGGCTTAGTGACAAATGGCCATGTGTAAGCCCTGGGCCCACCAGTGAGGAAGTCCATCGTTGTTAATGGACATTAGCACCAGCCAATTGTCTCACATCTGTTCCGCATCACACCGTCTAAACATAAAAGCGACCCGCGGGGTTGTTTTTGTTGTCATTTTTGTCATCAATAATACATTAGTAATACTTTTCTCTCTTCCTCTTTTTTTTTTTCTTTTTAATTATAAAAATTAAGATTTGAATTTTAAATTTTAAATTTTGAATTAAAATAATTCTATTATACGACTGTGTGGTTGACCGGCGCTTTCCGTCTCTCACTTGTTATTAATCTGCCACTTTTTAATCTTTAAAATTGAAGGTTTTTTTTTTTATCTTTTCAGTAACGCGGCTTTCTTTTTGTACTTTATATAGACTGTTGTTTTTGTGCCATTTTTTCAGTTACTTTATTGCTGAAAAAATTAATTTTATCTATTATAACAGGATATGCATTTTTTGTAATTATGTTAATATTATTTATTAATTAAAATTAGTATTTATTAAATATAATTATATGATAATTATTTATATATTAAATGGTCAATGAATTTTATATTGTTATATTATTAAATTTATTGATATATTTTAAGTTTTAGATTTTTTTAAAATAAAAAATTAATAAAATAAAAATTATTTTAAAATACCATACAAATAAAAAATTATAATATTTAAAATTTTTAATTTTTTAATTTTAAAAAATTGAAATGTATATTATATTGATAAATATAATAATGTGATAAGAAAAAAATGCATACATTATGTAATATGTGAATAGTTGTCTTATAATTATATTTAATAAAAACTATTTAATATATATTAATTTAAATTAATAAATTATTTAAAAATAATAAATATAATTATAAATTTTTTTTATCATAGTAAATAAATTTAAAATTTTTTTACCTGTTTTCTTTCACGTGCTTATTTATTTATTTATTTATTTTTAAATGTCAAATTCTACATTTTGGACCGCTCCAATTTAGAGGCATGTGCCGCACGGCTTCCAGAGGAGAGAAATCTTCAGCAATGATTTGGTGAGAATGTCTTACCGTATAAACGATCTGCAGCCGCTAGATCATATGACCATACGTTGTCGCCCAATGATCCAATGGTGTCATTCTCATCCTTTCTGTCGCAGCCTTCGTGCTTGGAAAAATGAAAAAAGAGAAAAGAAACTTATAATTGTTAGATTCGGAAACTCAGTGAAGAACGCAACGTGGCGGGCTTTCTCCGACTTGTCCAAAACAAACATGCATAAAAAAACCACGAATTTCCGCCGCTTTACCCATTGTCTGCTGTCGGTCAAACTTCGAAACAGATTAAACAACAATCTCTCTCTCTCTCTCTCTCGCCGGGGAGAAAGCTACGGCAAAGAAGAGGGAGGAGGAAGGAGAGATGGGTCTATTCTTGGATGGGATATTGGAGGCTATGCCATTGTTTGCAAAGGAGTTGGTCGCTGGGGGTGTCGCTGGTGGCTTGGCAAAGACTGCTGTAGCTCCCCTTGAACGTGTTAAGATTCTCTTTCAGGTAAGAAAAAAGGGAAAAAGAAAAAGCTTGTTTTTTTCCTCAGTTCTCTTGGATCCTGACTTCGGTTTTGTATGTTGCAGATTTTGGTTTTTTTTTTTTTTTTTTTTTGACGACGATGCTGCTACACATGTTCTTTCCATTTATCGAAAACAGAAACTGCTTTTCTTTTGATGGGACACCGTTTTTAGAAAAAAAAAAAAAAAAGGATAACGTTTAGTTATCGACTTGTTTTGACTTTTTAATGTTACTTTAGTTGAGAGTTGGTATTTCTTGTTGAGGGTTCTTGGACTTGGTAATAGTTCTTTCTATTTGAGCCTTATTTTGATGTTTTTAATTACCAATTTCTGGATAAAAAGTTATTCCTGAGTCGAGTGACTCCCCTTCCTAATGTTAGTGTAACCCTTATCCTACTGTAAGCAAAAGCTGGCAGCTAAATTTTGACAAAGTGCTAGCGTAATCGGTAATAATTGCCAAGAATTTTGCAAGAATATTAATGGATAGTGTTTCCTCTGTATAATCTATTGGGGTAAAGTCAACACATGATAACGTGGCTAAAGAAAATTTAGAATGTGAACACCGTTGAGATTGAGCTTATTTGATTTGGTTTATACCTGCAAAAGGGGTTTGTGTGTTTGTTAGGTTCTACGTAAACATCAACTTTGAATTGTTGTCTAGGCTGAGGTTTGTGGTTCGCGATGCTTGAGTGTTCTGATTGTCCATGAAAATACTTCGTACTTTCCTTTCTCTTTTACTTGTTTAGGATGAAGTTGCTGACTGAAGGGATTTATAGACTCTTCACAATTTTTTTCAAGCGTAGATCTCTGTTAAAATTGTTACGGTACTTTTGTAGGATGCTCTTTCTTGCATGTTGACATGCATGCTTCAGTGTCAAGGATAATAAAAATGCTATCATCGGAATGTTGGGTTTTAGGAAGATTATAGAATTTTTGAGAGGAATGAGGAGTAAGTGACTTAGGCCGTGTAGAGCATATTTCTGCTAACATCGTTTACTCTCTAGGCAGATCAGATGAGCTGGGATTGGTACAAAAACTTAGCAAATATTGGAAAGTCACCTTGACATGTTTCATAAAATATTTGATTATGTGAATAAAAATTGATGCAGCCTTACATGTTCCTTAATAAGATATATCTAGATGCATTTTTAATAAAAATCACATGGGTCAAAAGCCAAATTGAACGGACTTGTTGTTACTGCCTCGACTCCCCAGAAAGTGCCATGTTTGGGTCCTAATCTTTTCTCATTCTTATCTTTGTTCACTGATGGAATGAACTGAATTGCTTTACAGATCATGCTAGTTTAACTTCATTCAAGTAGCACTTCCATGTTACTGCTGACTATGGCAAAACCCTTTCTTAAATAGGGGCATAGTTTGAAAGGTATTTTATCTTTTTAAGCTAAAATATTTGCTTTATGAAATTAACTTGGCAACCACCTGACATTCATCACTAGGAAGTAGGTTTGAGTTGTGGATGTGCAACAAGCTTAATTGGTGAGTTCTTGGGTAACTCATGGTTGGGATTCTTGTCTGAGGTTGCGTCATTACTTTCATATCATTGATACCATATATGGTAGTATACTTTTGAACACTTCTAGCTTTATTATCGCTAATAACTGTTGTGAAGCTATCTCAGATGCCATGAGCTGATTTATTTCTCCTTTTCAGACCAGACGAGATGAATTCAAGGCTATTGGGCTTTTTGGATCTGCTAAGAAAATTGCAAAGACAGAAGGGTTTATGGGTTTCTATAGGTGCATCCCCCTGTCATTGTCTACCATGACTTTTTTTTGTGGTTGTCTCAATTATTTGTCTTGCATTTATGCCTACAGAGGGAATGGAGCTAGTGTTGCTCGAATTGTTCCATATGCTGCCCTGCATTACATGGCCTATGAAGAATATCGTAGATGGATCATTCTCGGTTTTCCTGGTATTGGGAGGGGTCCTATACTTGACCTTGTGGCAGGATCATTTGCTGGAGGAACGGCTGTTCTCTTTACCTACCCTCTTGATTTAGTTCGGACTAAATTGGCTTACCAGGTATATAGCTAAAATCTCTTCCCCACCCACCCCCTGGGACACCCTAATGCAAAACATTGTGTTATGTGCTTTGGCCCCTACTGACAAAAGCCCGGCATCTAATAAAATGTCTTTGTCCTTCCTACCCCTCTTTACTTTCCCAAACCAAAAGGTTATATTTAAGAGTTATTTTAGAGAACAAATTAATCTTGAGAGTGCAGGTTGTCAGTTCAGCAAAGATGAATTTTAATAGTGGAATTATTAGTGAACAAGTGTACAGAGGAATTCTTGATTGTTTCTCCAGGACTTGTAAGGAATCTGGGCTTAGAGGTCTCTATCGTGGTGTGGGTATGTGGTATATAGTTTGCATCAAGTTTCCCCGTAATCTTGTGTTTTCATTTTTGATGCTTGTCTGATTGTGTGTAAACGTTATTGTCAGCTCCATCACTTTATGGAATCTTCCCATATGCTGGTTTGAAGTTTTACTTCTACGAGGAGATGAAGCGTCATGTGCCTAAGGAGCACGAGAAAGATATTGTGGTAAAACTGGCATGCGGATCTGTTGCTGGTTTACTGGGTCAAACCTTCACATACCCTCTTGATGTTGTTAGGAGGCAAATGCAGGTAATGTGCTTCTGGCTGTCGGAGTCCACTGAACTGTGAGCACTTAGTGAAACCGGGAGACTTGCTACAGTAATGAAATTCACATCTATAAGATCACATAGTTACGAGTGAAAATCATCTAAATAGGTTCAATGGCTTTCGGGATCCAATGGTGCTGATTTGAAAGGAACAGTGGAAACCCTGGTTGCGATCACACAGAAGCAAGGGTGGAAGCAATTATTTTCTGGGCTGACAATCAACTACTTGAAGGTGAAAAATGCGCCCGTCTATTCGTTCTCTCTCTCTCTCTCTCTCTCTCTCTCTCTCTCTTTTGTTTTGAGCACCTTTTTTTTTTCTTTTCATTTGTTCTAGTATTTGAATTTTTGGCATGTTTCCTTGCAGGTTGTGCCATCTGTGGCTATTGGCTTTACAGTTTATGATCTCATGAAATCATGTCTGAGAGTTCCAGCACGAGATGTGATAGAAGCTGCAACTGTAACTGAACAGAGGAGTAGCCAAGCGCACTCCATTCCTAGTAAACAGACCTCCCATTTTTGACCATTGTGAGATATTCTTGCCAAAGAAATAAAGATTGCCCGTACAATTCTTTTACTTCACCCCACCAACTTAGGTCGGAACAACACCACACCCCACCCCAAGTTGTAGCCCCACCAACCAACTCCGATGTCTCGTTCATGTAGAACTCTAATTGCATTAGTTCTACTAGGACATGTTCCATGAAGACAGGACATGTTTTTACTGTACATATAAAAAATTGTAATATCAATATAAATAATTTCGTGTTGCTGCATTGTACGGATGACCAATGAATGTGGAACAAGATTGGATAGTTTCTTACATCAAAATTTAACTTATGGTGACGAATTATGATAGGGTGATTTCCGAGCTTCTTCCATGGTGCCATACACCCGAATATCATTACAACTTACAACATAATGCACAAATTTAACATATTTATAATGCGTTCAAGCAAAATGGAGAATTAATTATGTGCGCTACAGCCGGCAGTTGCGAGAACATAAAAGATTTTTGCGTAGATAGCAGTAGTAGCCAAGTGCACTTGAAGCGTTTCGAAGTTCTCACCAGTAATCCCTGCAAGAACATTTACCATCCTTGAAGTGATGAAACCGCTTGTTATCCCTCACAATAAGCTCCCTCCCAACAATCTTAGACATGATTTTTATAGCATTGTGACAATCACCGCAGATTCGGAGATTCTTCATTATCCTAAGTGTCTGCCTTGCTGGCGTACTAATCAAACCATAGGCAATTGCAAGACGTTCGCTGTGATATTGTAAGGCCTGCTCCTTCGCCTCCTCTTCAATGTCATGAAGGACATACCTTGTATCCGGAACATAACCTGCTTCTCTCATTTGCCCATTTAGACCTTTCGCTTTATCGTACCCTGCTCCTTTGTATGACTCTGTACCGCGATACTCACTTATCCTATTCTTCTCCTCCAACATATTAGTTGCAGAATATTTCTTCCTTGGAGGCAACGGCATTTTCTTAGCACCGATCTCAGAAGGATCAAGAGCAACCAACAACTCCTCAGCACGATCTTCAAGCTCAACATCTCCATGAACACTTGCAAAATTCCTAATGGACTTCCAACCTGGAACCATGAACTCAAACGGCATTCTTTCAACGAACTCCTCGGCTTCATACAAATGACCAGCTGTTCCAAGAACATCAATGACCCCAAGATAATGGTCAATCCCAGGTACAAGACCATACTCACTCCTCATACATTCAAAATGCGATAGACCTTCTTCCACCGTCCCCGCGCTTGCACATGCAGCAAGAACACAGAGAAAAGTTTCTTCATTGGGCCGCAATCCGAACTTCTTCATTTGCTGAAACAATGACAACCCATTATCGCCCTCCCCATTTGCCGCATACCCTTTCATCATCAAATGCCACGAACTCATATCCCTCTTCTGCATTCTATCAAACACCCTGCGTGCATCTTTCATACTTCCACATTGTCCATACATTTCGACCAACTTATTGTTCAATACAAGATCACTAGCAAACGGCGACCGTCTCAAGAATTCGTGTACCTTTTGACCCATTTCAAGCGACTTTGAATTCCCACAAGAATTCAACAGAGCACCGAACGCGCCAAAATCAGCAAACACCCCTTGACCCATATACTCTATTGCTTCCTTAACCTTACCCTCATTGCACAAGCTCGTCAAATCAACATCCAGAGGAACACTGGCGGCGTTTCCGGGAAGTTGGTCGTTGTTGCTTCTATTGTCATCGTTAAATTTTCGTTCGTTCGGGGGATTCTGGGGTTTTTGGCGTCGATAAATCTTGGTGGAGGCATAGCGGGCACTGCGGGGGGTCGTGTAGGAGCAAAGAGGTCTGGATTTGTAGAAGGTCAACGAAGGTCGTTGGGAGAGTTGAGAAGAGCGTGAGTGTTGATTGGGGCATGAAGCCGCCCATGTGATCGCGTTGGCTGCGTGTTGAAGATACGCCATTGGAGGTCAAAGTCCCTCTCAAATCTCGCTACCCGACCCTGGTGATTCCCCTTCAGTTTTTATTTTTAGAAGCAGCTCCAAAGTTTTTTTTTTTTTACCCCCTACATTTTCATTATTTTCTTTGTTTCCTCTCTTCTATTTTTTGTTTTTTCCGGGTTTCAATTCAAGCTTTGCAGTCAAGTTGATTGAGTGCTCTAGGCAGCGATGGTCCCACTGTGCCTAAAATTATCTCCATGGCATAGCCACTTTCATCAGCTCTTTTCAACAAGGTCTTAAAAGAAACAATTTTTAAAATCGAACTGGAGATTTGAAAAGGAGTATGGCTTAACGGGTCGTCGCTGATTCGGTTAACAGACCGATGGACTACATTTTTATTTTAAAAAATAATTAATATTCTTATGTTATATGAAAATAAATAAAATATTATTAGGACAAAGTTTAAATATACATGTAGGTACTCTTAATAAGATAATGTAATCGTATATTATTTTTTAAACAAATAAAAAATAAATTCTTTCAACAAAAATTCATCTCATTCACCGGTGGAACCGTTTGAGTCAATAAAATTGAGTAAATTTTGTTCAGTTTTTAAGTCTTATTCGATTTTCTAAGCAACCCGAACCAAAAACATATGGTCAAGATTTTTAAAATTATACTTAAAAGAGCAAGCACGATTACACTTTTCTGGTTGACCAACAAGGCTTGTTAATCCCATACTAATTCCCACGACGTGGAAACTACGAGTGCAAACCACAACAACAACAACAACAATAACAATCCAAGTTGCCACTTGGTACAGGGACAGAATGCTGGGCTTCTTAGTTCCGAAGACCAAGGAACAAATCCTCACACCGGCGAATCGAAGAAAAGAGGAAGTCCATATGACAATACATCCCAAAGTTATGGATCAAAGTAAAAAAGGAAGTCCAGATGACAGAACATGGTAACGTGGTGCAAGCACATGACCATATAGAAAGACTAAAATGAGCACAAGCATTCCATTCAAATAATGTAATCTGACCACTCTGAGATAAAAGAAGTATGATCCATGGATTCTCCAGGGCATTCCTCGTGCGTTTTTGGCTTTTCCTTCCCACCAACCAACCTTGCAGGGTTTCCAACTGCTGTGGTTTGAGGAGGCACGTCAATCAGCACAACCGAGCCTGCCCCAATCTTTGCTCCGTCGCCAATCCTCACATTCCCCAAAATTGTTGCACCTGCTCCGATCAACACACCATCCCCAATCTTTGGGTGTCGATCCTCACTTGCCTTCCCCGTTCCTCCAAGCGTAACATGATGCAAAATCGAAACATTGTTCCCAATCACTGCCGTTTCACCAATCACCACACCAGTCGCATGATCAAATAGTATGCCCTTACCAATCCTTGCCGCTGGGTGTATATCAACAGCAAAAACATCAGAGACTCTAGAGTGTAGCGCAAGTGCCAGAGGCCTTCGAGACAGTGTCCACAATTTGTGAGCAACTCGGTGCGCCTACATCAAGCAACGGCAAAACAACCAACTAAGAATTGCTTAATGTCGATGAGGGAAGTTCGAGATGATTCAGCTGGAATATTTTGGTACCATTCAAACAAAAGGCAATGGCACAGCAACCTCATAAATCCAGAGACATAAACAGACAACGGCAAGTACATCAACAACCACAAGTTGTATACAATGCCAATCGATTATGCTTTGGAGTTTCTGCAACCCCAAACAAGAACTTGCCTTTGCATTTAGGCGTAAACTTTGTTTAACAAATGACAACAACCACTTGGAGTCAATACAATTTTTTTACCGGCAATATAGTTTATTAGATCAAGATCAACATGTTGGTATCAATGGATATACGGAGAGAACAGAACAGAACTGAAGAATACTATGCTCAATTGGCCAATCGTTGTCAAGGTAAGTGTAAGTTCAAAGATAAAAGCTTACAGTCTACACAAAGCTCTGGAATTCTGAAATTGAGTACCTGACAAGCCAAGAACCCCTTGTAGTTGAGGAGGCAGTGAGAGAAGGAGACACAGGCGGGGTCGCGGACGCGGGCCGCACGAAGATCGGCGACGGTTGCCGCGCGAAGAGAGGGGTCAGAAGAGAAGGTGTTGAGAAACAAGTCGTAGAGAAGAGTGGAGAGAAGCGTGGGGGAGCACAGCTTGTTCCCCAAGTGGAAAGACAACGACCGCTCCAGTGAGGAGTGAGAGAGGATTGTGGAGTAGAGGTAACTGGCCAGCGCCGGCTCCGCCTCGGCGTCGCGGTGCGCCTCTGCCTTGATCTGCGCCCACACCCAGCCCTCATCTTCCGCGGCGGTGGTCGAGATGTCATTAGGGATCGCCGCTGGCCGTGGCGGTGAGGGATATCGTAAGTCGCCGCCGGGCATCGTGATGGTCGGTGGAGACCGTTGCTGTATAAGATGTTCTTCGTGTCGATCAAACGAAGGCGAGAGAATTGTGGGGGCTTCAGTTAGCATGCACCGCCGCCGTCTTCCCCATCTTTTAAATTTCTAATTTAATTTTGTGTTGTTTTCCTTGGCTTTTTTGTGGGGATACGTATAGCTAGGAAATTGGAAGGCCCTGGTGGGTGGCCCGCTGGCCGCCTGGTGGTCTAACTTGTTTAATTTTTAACAATTTCTTTTTTTGGTAAATTGGGTAAAGTCAATCTTGCCACTGATGACACTGTAGTGCTATTATTCTGAGCTAGGATCACGTCTGGGCTAAACCTAACACCATATTTTATTGGGATTTACCTTTGTCCACGACCAAAGAAAAAGAAGTGGTCTTCATCTATACATATTTTTTATTTCAAAAATGTCAACTAGCGTCAAGCCTGACGGGGAACAACTGACATTGGGCAATACAAAATAAGTGACAACTAACATGATAAGCACGCAAGCGGTGGCGCGGAAGTAGAACAATACGTCAAATGATAAGGAACAACTGACATTGACAATCTAAAATAAGTGACAACTAACATCATGGGCACGCAAGCGGTGGTGCAGAAGTTAAACAAACAACGAACAACTGACATTGGCAACCTAAAATAAGTGACAACTAACATCATATGCACGCAAGCGGTGGTGCAGAAGTATAAGAATACGTCCAATGCTTACTTAACGTACCATTAAATTAAAAAAGGAAAACAAAGAATTATATGACCAAAAAAAATAAAACTTGAAAATACACATACCATGATGGAATCCAATTCCAGGAAGATGAATTGTGGTCAGGACTGAGAAAGCCCAAGACTTTCAAGCTATGATTGAACCGGAAGCTACAGTTAAACCCGGCCCAAATAGTTAGTAGTATGTACTAATGCAACCCATAATATCTAATTGTGCCACATCGTGTATTGTTCATGCAGTGACTCTCGTCCCCTTGCGCTCCTCGCATCTCTTCTTTCCAGGAAGAGGAGTTCTCGTATAGACAGAAGACGGAACCATTTTAGCAGGGTAACAACACAGGTGATTGAATCAAACTTCAGGAATGAACTATTGCCTCCATACAGGGTCCTATCTACCCCTTCTTGTCCCAGTGCCGCCAGAACCTTTTATTTCCTGGAATTGGTTGCCTTCTTTCTGTGTTACCATCATCCCTGTGTTAGGTAAGTAATTGATAGGGGCATTTCCGTTCTTGCAGTCATCATCAGAAACGATGAACACCAAACTTAAGGCAGGCATATGTCACTCAATCTTCTTCTTTGGGCTCTTCGCAGCGTTTCCAACCAAAAAAATAATAATAATAACTTTTCAAAGTTTTTTTTTCTTGGTTTACGTGTGTTATTTTATTAATCATGTATAATATTAATGTGCCTATGAGATCACTCAAAATCTTTGACACCAAAGTCGCACTGCGTGTGAAGAAAAACACGCCTAATGTCAGGCCCACCTCACCCAATTTCGTTGAAGGAATCATCCTCGTGTTAGACAGGCGCATATGGGTCTTGCTTTAACAAGCTTTACTTGCCCCATGTTCTACAGAAACAAGCTTTTGTCTTGATGCCAGCGATTGTACTCCTACCGACTGACTGGTCACTCCGCGCCCGATACAAGGAAGAAACAACGAAGGAATTAGAGGGGGTACCGCCGTTGCTGAGCACCACGGGCGCAACCCAGGCGTGCGGTAACGTCAAATCCTGCTGCAACAGTAACATCTGCCAAATTTGAGGACCAACCCAATCCTTCTTTTTCCTCTTTTTTTTGGGGGGGGGGGGGGGGGGGGGAAAAAGGGTGCAAAACTGGCTGTCAAAATCAACAAAATTTTAATATCTAAAGAGGGTGGCATTAGAAAACAGGAATGAAAATTATTGAACAAAAGAAAATGGGAATGAAATGAAAGGGGATGTACACCCTAACAGCATGTGATCGTGCGATGATGCCAAAATGTCAAAGCGTTTTAATTAGCACCGAACCGCTAATTTATTCCCTAAACAGAAGAAGCGCTTCGTTTAATCTTTTTAGCCAAAAGGTCTGGACCGGAAGAGTTCCAAAATGAAGTTTTAAAAAATGTTTGGCTAATTGTAGACACGAGAGGCAGAGCTCCTTCAATAATTCGTCTCATTGGTTGGTCATACGTGGGACCAAGGACTGTCATTCAGCGTAACAGCTACCTCTTTCTTCTGGTTGTTTGGTCTGTTTCACTTTCTGCATTCGGCGTTTTTTTGGTGATTTCATGGCATCATGTCAAGAAGACAAGGACTGTAACAGCCCAGCTTTTCCCATTCGATAAAAGACTTCTGTTTTTGTACTACGGCCCCATGCTTTCTACGTGAAACATAAAAAAGTAGCCCGGCCCTCAGTTGCTTGTGCTTGCCAAAAAAATAATAAAAAAAAAAAAATCTCATCTTGTTGCTTGATCCAAGGCTGTTCACGGCGTTTTTTACACGTAACAAGGAGAAAAAAACTATACCCATTAGGAAACTGCCTTGAAGTGGACGTCTTCTGCTGTTTATCAGCCTTTTAGAACTTTGAAAGAAGCTTGGGTTCTGTGTGACACTGATAATTCATTGCTTTTGCTGGTCAAGAATATGACTGATTCAGAGATTTGATCTAGGTTTTGATTGTGGGGTGTGTTGGAGTTGAAGGAGCCACTTAGTTCTTTTGTTGGTGGGGTTTGGAGATGCAGGGGAAAGCTGTCTCGGATGTGGTAGACGGAAAAGTGGTCGTCGTTGCCGTTAAGGCATCAAAGGAGATATCAAAGAATGCTTTGGTGTGGGCTTTGAATCATGTTGTTCAACCTGGGGATTGTATTAAGCTGCTGGTTGTCGTCCCTGCCCAGGCCTCAGGTAAATCGCCTATTTTTCCTTCCTTATCTTTCCTCTTTCGCACCACCTGTCCCCTGCTTTATAGAGTGGAGATTTGGCTAGGAAGCTTCTAAATGTTGAAGTTTACTTAATAAGCCTAGAGCATCTTGCACTCTTTCATGTTCTAAATTGAGACCAGTAGAAGTCAATATGGTACCCAATTTTTGGAAAGAGATCAAAGGAATGACTTCTTGTCTTAGTTTGAGCGTCCATTGTTAGTCTTCCCTCCATTTTCAACATCTATTTCAACG
Organism: Ceriops tagal; assembly: GCA_021533255.1. Taxonomy (NCBI): domain Eukaryota; kingdom Viridiplantae; phylum Streptophyta; class Magnoliopsida; order Malpighiales; family Rhizophoraceae; genus Ceriops; species Ceriops tagal. Next base: position 3,063,565 of record CM038596.1, read on the forward strand.
CATGAATAACTCGTAACATCTGAGAGTATTTTAGGTATCTGCTATATGTGGCCATTAGCGCGTCACTTTGACATTAAATGCATTGTGTTCAACTTGGTTGCATAATCCAATGAGTTATTTTAGCAATTTTTTGGCTACTTTAAGATTTTGAGTCAAGGGGCACGGTTTTCATTCTCTTTTTTATCTTGTCCAGTTAGATTGATTTCAGGGAGGTCGATGTTGATAGCTAAAGCAGGTCAAATATTTTTAGGTAAGAAGGCACGGAGCTTTTCAAGATTCACCGCTGATTGCACCACTGCTCATCGGAAGACTCTTTCAGGAACCATGTTAGATCAAAGGGATGATATTGCAGACTCATGCTCTCAAATGATGTTTCAACTCCGTGATATTTATGACCCTGAGAGGGTTAGGCTGTTGATTTGTTTCCAAAATGGTTGGGTCTTTGTTAGCTTTCCCTGTAGTGCTAAATCTCCTTGGATTTTTCTGGCAGGTAAAAATCAGAGTAAAGGTTGTTTCTGGTTCACCGGCTGGAGTGGTGTCTTCTGAAGCTAAAAACCCTCAATCAAACTGGGTTATATTGGATAAGTAATAAGAATGTAAACCTTTTTTCTTTTGTCACATACAGTTTCTCATTTTAACTATTGTGTTCTTCACTTGTGGGAGATTAGAATTATTTGGCACTCGATTTCACAGCCATTAGCATTAGCAGCTGTAGCACAGTTTGTTGCTTGCTTTCACTTTTTCTATTTGTTCAATTAATTGCTATTCTTGTTCCCTTGCAGGCATCTTAAACATGAAAAGAGATGCTGCATTGAAGAGCTACGATGCAACATTGTAGTTATGAAACGATATGGGCCAAAAGTTCTCCGTCTGAATTTGATTGGATCACCCGGAATTCATGAAGTGCCCCTGTCATTGCCATTGGATGTAGATGAATCTTCAAATGACTTCAAGAGTAAGTTTGACAAGTTAGATTTAAAGGGTCCATTTGTGACTCCTGCAAGTAGTCCAGAACATGAACTATCACTAAGTACAACTGAAGTTGGAACCTCATCGTTATCAAGCTCTGATCCAGGGACTTCACCATTTTTTCTCTTTGGAAATTCTGGGAACCAGAAGAAAGAATATACATTTGTCACTGAGGAAGATCAAAGCCTGTGTGAATCTGACTCTGATACTGATATTGATAAGCCATTTCCACCATCAAAGAGATTGTATTTCCAGCCATGGATGGATGATATTCTGAGTTCAAGTGGTGAACTTACCAAAGATTTGGTGGAGGGTTTACAAAGATCCAATGATGCAGGTCTGACTTCTACATATAAAACCTTGCTAAAGAGTTTATCTAAACTTGGTCAACAACCTGATATTGGAGCTCTGAACTACAGAATTGATTTGAACTTGGGCAGAAGTGTAAGGGAAGCAATTTCCCTGTCCGAAAATATTCCTCCTGGCCCCCCTCCATTATGTTCCATATGTAGACACAAGGCTCCTCTGCTTGGAAATCCTCCCAAATGGTTTACTTATGCTGAACTGGAACTTGCCACTGATGGATTTTCACCAGAAAATTTCTTAGCTGAAGGTGGATTTGGTTCTGTTTACCGAGGTGTCTTAGCAGATGGCCAAGTGGTTGCTGTCAAGCAGCACAAATTGGCAAGTTCTCAGGGAGATTTAGAATTTTGCTCGGAAGTTGAGGTTTTAAGCTGTGCACAGCATCGAAATGTTGTGATGTTGATTGGATTCTGCATGGAGGATGCAAGACGTTTGCTGGTTTATGAATATATCTGCAACGGGTCTTTAGATTCACATCTTTTTGGTATAAAGTCTTCCACCTTAGTTGCATATGCTCAACAAATGAGGTATGATATCACCCACGGCCCCACATATGACCAAAACTAATTTTGGTTTGGAAAATATGCAGGACGTGATCAAGATCCATTGGAATGGTTGCCGCGACAAAAAATTGCAGTTGGAGCAGCTAGAGGGTTGAGATACCTTCATGAAGAATGTAGAGTGGGCTGCATTGTCCATCGTGATATGAGGCCTAACAATATCCTCATCACCCATGATTTTGAGCCATTAGTATGTCTTGAAGTTGTTCTGTCTCTATATCCTCATCACTAGCTGTATTTTTGCATTTGATTTGGCATTGTCATGCTCACTATGGTATTTTCTACTTTTTTCTTCTTAGATTTATGAAACACATCTTTGAACTGACTCTGATTTTCGGACCTTAGGTGGGAGATTTTGGATTGGCAAGGTGGCTGTCAGATGAAGATACTGAGGTTCAAACAAGAATCATTGGAACATTTGGGTAAACGAAAAGGAATCTTCTTTTCTCCTCCATTGATTTATCAGCAAACAGCTGCAGATTGGAACTAAAAACCCACTATTCCATAGGTATCTGGCTCCAGAATATGCTCAAAGTGGCCAAATCACAGAAAAAGCCGATGTGTATTCATTTGGTATGGTATTGGTCGAGCTTGTTACAGGACGAAGATCTATTGATGTAAACCGGCCTAGAGGCCAGCAGTGCTTGAGCGAATGGGTATGAGTTTAAGAACCCTTTTTTTTTTTGGGAGATGTAGTGTTTAAATTTTCAACCCTTAAGTGATAAGTATTAACACGTTGTTAAGAGGCCAAGTAGGTTGCCTTTTGGTTTATCTTGCGTCCTTATCATCTTATATTGTCATATCTGGTGCAGGCACGTCCACTGCTAGAAAAGCAAGCCATCCATGAGCTGATTGACCCACGGTTAGGGAATTGCTATTCAGAGACACAGGTGCTTAATATGGTGCAATGTGCGTCCTTGTGCATACAGCGGGATCCCCACTGCCGGCCACGCATGTCTCAGGTTAGAGAACTATGACGGTCCTAATTTGACAGGTTTAGAAGAATTTGTAAATGCCTTCATTTCACTGTCAAATCCAGGAGTCCAAAATCAGGTTGAACGCTTACTGGATAGTTTTTCATGGACAATAAGTTGGATGCTTACTGCATATCATTTCGGTTGTGATGGATTTCAACACCCTTTTGCAAGTCTTTTAATGCATAGATTATTTGTGAAATGTTGTAGTTGTGTTCATGAATTTGTACATCCTGCATGGTTCGTACCAAGTCTGCCTATGCTCCGTCCCAGCCAGCCCCGACTTATGTTTCCTGTTTCATAACATACTAATGCGTGCTTCGTTTTGTCAAAGGTGCTGCGGATTCTGGAAGGCGACATCATCGTCAATGCCACCAATCAAAGAAATTAGTGGAATGCTGCAGCAGCAGCAGAATGCAGGAACGATAGCAGGAGGTGTAAAAGAAGCATTGTCGTAGTCCATGGCGGATGATGCGGTATTAAGGAAGTTTTCTGACCCGGTGGAGAGGGAAATACATAAGAGCTTGTCTTGGTTAGGGTCAATTTTTGAAATTCCTCTATGTGATGGGACTCAAATTCAGACAAATTCTGATTTAGACTAGTGAATGTTAGTAAGTATATTTTAAAAAGTTAGTAATTATTTTCACGTTTGAAAGGAAATGAAAATTTAGACTAAAAAGAAAAAAAAATTTCCAATTCAAGTCACATATGATAAATTTAATGTCAAATTAAAAATTAGTGATTCTAAATTAAAATTGGTCTAATTTTTTTATTTGATTAGACACAAAATTAAATTTAAAAAGACAATTGCTTAAATTAGTCCCTATAAACGAAAAAATTCACTTGAATGAAAAGTAAACCAAATTGACCCGTCGATCCACTGACCCGACAAGCCTCGGATTGGTTTCCAAATCCAAATGAATACAGTTTTGATTGTTATTTATTATTATTATTTTTAGACCATTTGCACCACCGAAGTATTTTTTTTTTCTTGGGATCTTCGTCTCACCGTTGAGCTGGTCCACACCGAGATCATTCTTGTCCTTACTTGAGTTGATGCTCCTGATGGACAAACGGTTCGGTCCGCATTAGTCATTTTGCAAAATTTGATGTTTAAAATTGACCCATAAAAAAACCTTATTTTAACGACATAAACATTTGTCGCCAAAATATTTAACTAAAAAGTATCCGAAATATGATTTTTACTGAGTAAATTTTCATTGATTATTTTTTTAATTTTTGAGATTTTAATTTGTCATAAAAAATAATCAATAAGTAACTAGATCAATAAAATATATAATCAAAATAGCCAATAAAGTATAACTAATATATCTTAACATTTTTGTAACTTGTTACAAAAAATTCTAGGCAATCATACATTTTATATAGCAAATTTATTGCTTTTAAATAAAAGTTGTTTAAACAATTTACATATATTAAAATAAGAAATAATATAAAATCAGTAAACTGATCAATTCAACTAGGAATTAATGAATTAGATCAATTTTTAATGGTGGAGTTCAAAATTTTAATATAAAAAATATTTTTATTTATTTAATATTAAATATTAACTAATTAATTTTAATTATACTAATTAAATCAGTTGAATGTTAAATTCTTAAATTTTCTTAAAACATTGCATATTACATAGTTCAGTCCTTGGGCCTTAATGTCATAAAACGGCACCGACTCAATCCATTCATTCAATTAATCTATAAATAAGCGGTAAGCCCGACTCCTCCTTCGAGTCCGACGTTAAGAAGGCACGGAGAACTGCAGGGCTATAGCGCCAAGAATGTCTCCTTTTCCAACGTTCCAATTTTCCTTCCCCGCCACCGCCCTCTCTCGCACCCGTTCCCCCTCCAGAAACTTTAATGCTCCTTTCTACAATTCTACTTCCCTCAATTGCCGTTGGGTCTCAGTTATTTGCAGACTTTCAATTGTTTCGAGAAATCGAAGAAGAAACTTTGAACGGAATCAATGAAGAGCGCCTCCAAGATCATCGCCAGGGCTTAATCCATTTCTTGTCAATTCTTGGTTCTTTGATTTGCTTCCCTTTTTCCATTATTGGCGTTTATCTTTTTTTTTTGATAATTTTTTTCTGGGTTTCTTTCATTCTGATTCTTGCCATGATTAACCCCAATTCGGGTTTCGAAGCTCCACGTTCAACACGCAACATTTACCGTTTTGTAATTGGTACCTTTGATTCTTGAGATCTTTCCTCTTTTTTTTTTCTTTTATGCGGATTGTTTTCCTTTGTGACCTATTGTTGGGTTTCCATTTTTCGGTTTCTTGGAATTTGATTTTTCTTTTAATAATTTCTTCCATTTTCTTATTAAGTTTCTTGTTTCAGCTTTTGATTGGAATTCCTTATTGAGTTCCTTTAATTTTATTTCAGAGATTTTTTAGGTTTTTCTGTTCAGTTTCTTGGAAACGGGTATCGTTTATATCGTTCAGTGTCTTGGGTTTTCTTGTTGAGTTTCTTTGTGTATTTTTCATTTACAAAGCACGATCAATATGTTACTAATGTCTTTCACAACTGAAAAATGTGGGAAACAGGGAAACTAACGTCGTAGGCATAGTAGCGTGCCGTTATACTCTTGAAAATAACTATTCACAGCAAGTCAGTGGCTTTCCCTGTCATTTGTATATTATCCCTTTTAGGATTGTTTTTTGTGTAGCAATACTGTCTTTCCTCTTTTGAATATTTGCATCTTATCAGCCTTCTCCATTCTTTTCCTTTTTTTTTTTTCGTTGGTAACAGATTGTAGAAGCCTTGTTAGACATCTCACCTCCTCGTTATGATTCCAAAAACTGACTTGTAACACTAATTTCATAATTTCTGCCTCTAAACTGGTTGAGATGAACCGATGATGCTGATGAGGTAGTTTGACCAAGCCTCTTCTTTCATAGCCTGTGAGCTTTGCGTATTCATTTGCTCTCTCTATCTCTCTCATACGCACACACATATTACAAATATCCTTTTTTATAAGAATCTAAATCCCTATACTATTAGCAGAAGCTGAGAATTTGTGAAAATGAGTTGTAACTTTATCTTTTCTTCCATCTGTTTGATTAGGATTGGTAAAGATATCTTGAAAAATGGACCAGAAATTTTTTATCGGGGATGGCTTGCACACCTACCATCTCAAGTTTTAAATGAACATTTTGTTTATTTATAAGCAGTTTGTCTGAATAATTTTTGGATTCTGTATTCGTCTTTTGCACCATTTTTGCCGAGGACAGAAGTTACTCGTATAAGGAGACTTGCTTTGTGAGCATGTGACCTTAATTCATCCATATCCAATAAGCGTGATTAAAGGTAAGAAATGATAGGCTCCATCAGTTTTCCAGCGTTGTTTAATAATGTATGAATTCGAATGGTGACCTTGCTGACATATGATGTTTTCTTTAAAGGTGGTTGAAGCCAGTTTTTGTGCAACCAAAATTATTCATGGCAAGGATGTGGAGACCAATATGGAGTAATGCCTGTCTAATCCACATTGAAAGCAAGAGGTTACTTCCATGTACCATGTAAGGAAAGCGCATGAACAGATTATTTGTCAATAAGTTTTCTGCCAAAATTTAGGTACCATTGTGTAGGGGACTGCTCTTTCTCTAATATGCACATATCAAGAATGACACATATTATGGCGTCCTTTATCTTGATAAATTTTTTCTCTTCAATTCCATTGTATTCTTTTGTTTTTTCATTCTAATATTCAGATATTATCTTCCTGGCATGTCTGAATGGGATGATGGGTAAAGGGACTGGGAAAAATACTTCTTTCTTGGATTGTCACTGAAATTCCAGCAAGATCATCCACCCTCCCCATGCCTTATTTTTGTTGGAGCCTCACTTGATGCACTACTACTTTGTCCCTGGTTGGGCAGCCATACATCTCGTTCTGCTGGTATTTTAAGAGTTTTGGGTTCTTTCTTTATATGTGCTTATTTGAGCCAATGAGCTCAAGTTAACAACACACTTTATGTTCAAGTGTATGACTATTCTATAAAACTACAGGTACTGCTGCTTCTCCTTGGGATCATATTCCTCCCTCTCAAGCTCCAATACGTGCATGTAGACCTTAGGTGAACTCTAGGCATTATTGAATATTCTGTCAACATACTTTCTCTGTTACATTCTCAAATGCTTAATTTTTTTTGCATGACGAATTTGTCACAAATGAGTGAATGTGATGTTTGTACCCCTCCCTGCTTTTATGAATTGCACGTGCAATGGTGATCACCAAAGTTCGTGTCATTCTGTTCTTGCAGAACAAGAAGCTGGTAGGTCTTATGCATTGGAAGAACATAACCATATGATCATTGAAAGCCTCTTTTTCTGGAATATGATTTTGACCGAGCATGGTAATCTCTGATCTCAATTTGTTGTCCCACTTATTTTTCATTGCATGGATTCCAAGTTTCTGATGCTTTTTCTTAGACATGGTGTATGTTTGTTGTAGCTTTATGTTTGATTAATGGAGTTCTTTTTTTTTTTTTATAAGAATTAAGAGATGAAGTTAATATCATGTCTGTTGTGATAGCTCATCATTTGTCCATGGGGATGGGGTCTCATTCCAAAAAAAAGGTTGAAGAATTGGCCAAAAGACAGGTTTAGCATTGCACTTGGGAAAATCTCTATCATCCCTCGCTCTCTGCATGCAAGGGAATTTGTTTGTCATGTTGGTACTTTGATGCACAAGCCTCTTGTTTGATAAATATGATGGGTGCTCAATCCTCTCTCGCCACCAGTTCAATCGAACCCCTGTGTGTCCATTGAAGCTATCGTGACATTCAGCCTTTGCAATCTTTTTACTCACGATGAAGTAACGCAATTGTCCCCTTGATTAAGCCCTATTTCTCTGTTTCTTTGCTGTTTTAATTCTCAATTCCATTCAAAAGTAAGTTGTTAGTTGTTTCATTCTTCTTCAATTGCCGTTGGGGCTTCGGTACGACGTGCACTTATGCAAGTTATAGCAATCCAAGGGTGATTTTCAACAGTTGCTGGTGTTGTCCTACAGAGTCTAAGATCAATCGCCCTTTCTTCCGAACAACTTTGTCTTTGGTCAATCTTGGTTTTGGTTTTAGATGTGCCGGCCGGGTTGGACCTGCGGAGTATGGATACTAATGAACCCTGGTTTTTTGATAAACTGCGCATACGGGGACTGGGAATGTGGGTCGGCTAATTTTTTTCATCTTCCCCTGGTGGAGAATCCTGGAAAGATATTGAAGCTTCCACATTGATATTAATGAGGTCTTCCAGGTAAACATGGCCATCGGTTAGGTTGTTCGCCCTGGACATTATTGTTCTTGTAGAAAGCTCGTCATTTGGATGAAGACATGTGTAAGTTTTATCCTGACGCGGTCCCCTGTCCCTGGTCACTCACTACATCTACCGATCCTGAATGTTTCTTTAATAGAGAGAGTTAGCTAGGGCGTTTAAAATGACTGGATACGGCAGCGTTTTAAGACCTCGGCGGCACGTTTTTCTTTTTCTTTTTAAAACTCGACCCAAAACCGAAAGAAGAGCGCGGTCAAATTGAAGTCGTCCGGACGACGCGCGTCGAAATGAAATCCGTCTTCCTCAAGATTCGCAAGCCAATCAGCTATGCTGCTTCTCCGCTGCCGCGCCGCTTCTCAACTACCGCAGCACTCTCAGGTCGCTTTCTCTCACGCCCTCTCTTTTTTTTTTTTTTTTGTTTTTCTGTGGCTTGTTCTTTTTCTTTTTCCTTTTTTTTTTCTTTCTTCTTTTTTGAAGAAGAAGCCGGTTCGATGATGAAAAATATCTTATTGGACAGCTGCTACTACCGCGACAAAGGCGGCGGCGGAGGAAAACCCTACCTTCGTTCATCCCTCGTCAGTCGTCCATCCTAACGCCGTCATCGGCCAGGTCCCCGCTTCGCCTCTCATACGAATCACTAATTGGCGCTATTTGATGATAAAAACTATTAATTTGATTTATTGCAATCATTTAGTTGGCACGTTGGTGCTGTGCTGTACGTGATATTTGGAATTTTTTTTTTTGGTCCGTGTGTGATGCGTAGGGTGTCTTGATTGGTCCTTTTTGCACCGTTGGATCCTATGCCAAGCTTGGGAATGGTTGTCAATTATATCCTGGCAGCCATGTTTTTGGGAACTCAGAGTTAGGCGAGCGTTGTGTTTTGATGACGTAAGCTCTCATCCATGTAATGTATGTATGCATGCATGCTGTATATTTGGTTCCTTCTTTTGTCAAATAATTAAGTGCAAAAAATAAGAATTAAACACTTTTGTCAGGCAGTGGTGCTACGGTTGGGGACGATCTTCCTGGACACACGGTTATAGGACGTGATAACATTATTGGCCATCATTCGGTGATTGGCATTAAATGCCAAGATATGAAGTACAGGGTTGGTTTTTCTTTTGACTGTCGATTCATGTAATATGGGTACACAGCATAGTGTTCAGGTTGAATATAATATGGAAAGAAGCCATATTAATCTTTTTCAGAAATGAAAAACTGCATGAATAAGTTGGTACTATTTTTAGCATCTAGTGATATGTGGGAGGTCCTCTCCCTCTTTGGAGTATTGACTAGAAGCAGAACTTAAAAATGCAAATTGAGAAGATCTTATAGTGTTTTTTTATAGCTGCAAAGTTAAATTGCGTTGTTGCTAGCTAACAAAGTTATTGCCGCTTTGTCCCTCTTTTATCTATATCCTGGTCAGTTAATGAACTTGAAATTTTCTCTGTTGTTTATTTTTGGGCTGAATAAAATTTTGGGAGTTGTTCCTTTTCACTTTATCATTCTGTGGTTCTTACCTTGCCACATCAATTATTATTTCAACAGATTCTAACTTGTTCTAGGGAGGAATCATGACATGATTGAAAAATGTGTAGTTCATAAATACTATTTACTGTAACATTTACAATCTGTGGTTGCTATGTGCCTGCAGGTACGATACATGATATGTTCTGATCTGTTGCTTCTTCTCTGTATTTAGTTAGGGGATGAATGTTATCTTGACATTGGGGACAACAATGAGATTAGAGAACACACTACAATTCATCGATCTTCAAAGTCAAGTGATAGAACGGTATGGGATGGCACTGACTGAATGTTAAGCCATAAGCATGCAGAATTTACACCAAGTACAAACTCTTATCTGGCATGACATAATTAGGTCATTGGTGACAATAATCTCATCATGGGGTCGTGTCATATTGCCCATGACTGCAACATTGGCAACAACAACATATTTGCTAACAATACTCTACTAGCTGGCCATGTTAATGTGGAAGTAAGCCTTATATTGCTACTTAATGAGTGGGATTAATAATATTCATTTATGCATGGAGTTTCTTATTAGAAGTTGATTCAAATGCTACAAATGTAGGACCACACTCATACTGCTGGGGCCATTGTTGTTCATCAATTTTGCCATATTGGTTCTTTTTCTTTCATTGGTGGTGGATCTGTGGTATGATCTTCTCTTCTTTTGATACTTGTTGAGACATTAATTGTCACTGTTCCTCTCATAACTATATACTAATATATGAGCCCCCCCCCCTTTTTTTCTTCTCATTGGGAGAGCAGGTGTACCTGAACACTTATCTTCATAGTTTAATTTATTTACTTATGCCATGTCCTTGAAGGTATCACAAGATGTTCCAAGGTACACAATGGTGGCCGGGGAAAGAGCTCAGCTTCGTGGTCTAAACTTGGAGGGTCTTCGACGCCATGGATTGTCAGCCATGGAGGTTGGTACTGGTTGCTCTGCTGGGTTGAATAAAGTTTAATGCTATTTCTTAAGCTAATATGAATATGCTTCAGGCTGCTACTTGGTGTCTTTTCATGTTAACAATAACATTGAATACAGTGATGTTCATCAATTTTTTGCCTCTTTAAATGCCAAACTGACATTTTTATTTCTTTTCTCTAGCTTCTTGACCTGTTTAGTATTGTTACAGGTTAAATGCATGAAGATCACGAGGGTTCTCCATGCAGTTAACCATACCTTTAATCAGTTTCTTGCTATCTGTAACCAATTTCTTCTCTTTTTACATGATTGAATGGAGTGTATATATATTTGTGCAAGGATCTAGATCAAGAGCCTGAGAGTGGCTTACAGGAAGATATTTATGCCTCTTGATGCTAATTCTCTGGGTTTTGAGGAACGTCTTTGTGAAGTGGTATCATCAAAATCTCGCTGTCTTTCTCTGGCATTCATGTGCATTCATTGGATCAAAAGCATGGGCATATCTTTTTTTTTTTTTTTTTCCAGTTTCTTATCATGGTACTCATTGTAGAGCTAATTCAATTTTGCAGGAGCAGGATGAAGAACTGGGTAAGGTTAATGTTGTCTATTTGATGTTGCAGTCCCTTCGTGGTTCTTTTGACGAAAATCGTCGTGGGATATGTAAGTTTAGGCATTGGAATGGCTCTTGAAGTCATTTAATTGTGAGTTTCTGCACCTCTCTAAGCCTCTAGAAAATACTTCTTGCTCTAGAAATATGCTTTGTCCTCTCTTACAATTCTTTCGTCCTGCTACTCAAAGGGTCCAACTTGAACTTCAAACCAATACCACATAACGCTTGCCAATTTGCTCAATTAAGTAAGTTCATATCTTCAAATAAGGACCATATCGTTAGTCAAAAAAATCATTTCTACCCAATATTTGGGGTATTTTCTTAAATTGTGGGGGACAAGTATCCCAATCCCTCCCCTCCCCAAATTTTTTGACTTCCCTTGTCAACAAAAAGGTTCTGTCCCTGCTAGAATGGTGTAGCAGGCTTGGATGTAATTGCCATTCCTAATGCTGTAAACCTCTATGCAAGTATATTCAAACCCAACCTCAAAAAGGCTATGTGAAAATATATTATGTACAAAATACATGACATGCGATGTCTTGCTGAGCTTGTAATGTCACAATATGATATTACTCTCAGAATGTTAGTATCAGTATTGTGTCCTTAATTTGCCTTTGAATTTCATAGTTACTTTGTTGCAAGTATGGTGGCTCAGTTGTTCGAGATAAAGGGTAGGGACTTGTAGAAAAAATCCTTTTTAAGTTTAGGGACTTTGTGTCTACTTCTTGCCAAATGAAGGATTTTAATTTGTCTTCTAATTTTCTTTGTTGAAATGATATAAAGGGGTTGGTAGTGTTTTCTTTGCAGATCAACAATTGTACTTGCGAGCTTAGGTTGACTGGATTTGGGATGAGAGCCACTCCAAACCGGCTTGGGAAGAGTTGATTTTTGCCTTGCAAAAGGAACCTTCCTGAAAGGCTTTAGAAAGGGTTCTCGGAAAAGGGTTTTAAAGGATAGGGATTTCTGTTGTGATTAGTACCAGTTGAGAAATTAGGAAAATGAAAATGATGGCTGTATTATCCATATTTGTAATCTGGGAAACGGACCTATGGATGCAGGCTGTTATGTAAAACAAGCAGAAGATTTTGAATGTCGTTAAGACCTAAAAGGATAAACACGTTAAAGCAATTGCTTTCAACGTCCATTCGAGCATCGTTCTTTGTAAGGGCATTGTATTGTTGGAAATTTCAAGTGTCCATTGGTAGAGGTGCCGATTAATACCTCCGGTGCTGATTGACCATCTTGTTTTCTTGGTGTGGGTGCCCAGTTTTTTTCATGTTTAATAGCACAGGGCATGGTGTATGGTAAATCTAGGTAGCTTCGCTAGATTTTGTTTCTTACAAATCACCTCATAGTCTTATAGCAGCAATGCTGCCCTCGACCAGCCAAATTATCGTAATTCCTACCACAGGTCGCGATTAACTTACACATTGTAGGAGGAAAAATTGAACCGTTGAAAGTAGCCCCAAGGCAAGGAACAGAATGCAACCATCTTTTTAAATAACTTAAATTTGTTTTTGGGTTGGTGAATTTAATATATTCATGGCGTTGGTGTTACCGGCAAAATGCTAATTATGATGTGTGTGTGTGTGTGTGTGTGTGTGTGGGGTGTGGGAGAGATGAATCCTGCTTGTCAAAAACTTGGTCCCTGTCATGTTCGTTTCTCCGTTGGATTCTTGACTTTTTCACTTATCTCTGAAGAAGTAAGATGTGCAAAATGGTAGAAGAAAATGCTTGTATTATTGCATGGAAACATGTAAAGCACACAACCCTACACCCCAAAACATCGCACCCTGCACATTATCGCAAAGCAAATATAATAAGCTTGACGGTCGTTTTTCAGACAAAAAAAAAAAAAAAAAGGGACAAAGGAAGGGAATCATTTCTATTTATATAATATTCAAAGTGCCGGTACATTGTACACTCCAGACGGTTATTATTCTAAGATGGATTATGATCTATAATGTAACTCGACCATTTTATTCGTTGTTTCATATTTTAGTGGCGTCGGTGTCACGGTAAGGCTTATAATTATTGCTTTGATGTGAACGATGATATGCAAGTGGGGATAAAGAGACATAAGCCATTTGTGTCGTTAGTGGTTGAGGAACTTTATCTGATTATAACCTCTACGGTATCATAACGTTGCATATTCATTACAACGTTATTTTCCTCAAAACTTCAAGTAGATTGGCTCTTCCTCTTTATGTTACGCAATGCTTAAACGTTTAATACTGTCAGCCCCTTGCAAGTTGCAAGTACCATCTACTTGCTCAATTTTAAAATGGTTCTGCTTTTGTTGCCAAAATTTTCGAGGGGTGGTGAACGTGCTAATGATCGTCTTTTGCTTTCTAATTCTAAATTCCCCACCAAGACATCATATATCTTTTGATTTTTCTTTTCTTCTTTTTTTTTTTTTTTTCTTGGATTAGATTGGGGTTGCCATCATTGTTAGCCTAATTGAGAGGAGAACGAATTCCAGATTAAACACACTAATAAAATCCGAGAAAATCAATCTTTTTAGTGAGTTTCTCTGGATTTTTTTCCATATAAATCCCTAAACCATCTTATGAGCATCTAATCAATAGCACTTTAATGTCGTTTCCTTCAAAGGCCATATCTTTTGGATTTCCTTTGGGATCAATATTATTTACATCAAAAAATTTTATGCTCTAAAATATGTATGCCCTCCCCCTCCCCCCCCCCCCACAAAAAAAAAAGAACAAAAAATTGAAAAGCTCGCCTATAAATATGTGTTCATTAGCTTTCTTGTTTATGAATCTGCACCCACTCGTTTGTATCCTCGGAACCTATTTTCTAAGAAATTGTCCTAATTAGCGGTAATATATGTTACCCCCCAGAAAAAAAAAAAATATATTCCAATAATGCCGACGGTATCCATCTGCCCGAAAATACCAAATGGAGATATATATTATCTCAGATTCAACTTGCTTGGGGAGGCCTAACTTAGCAGATTCCTCAGGCTGAACATTCAAACAGATTCGATTAGTGAACTAACAATTAATTAGCTCCATATTAACATTCCGACGGTTTTTTTTTTCTGTTTTTTTTTTTTTTTGGGTACCATAGCTATATAATGAATTCGGAACAGAAGGACTGAGAAACAATCTAAAATTCAAAATATTGGATTTTTGCTACAAATTTTCCAATTTTTCCGCATTTGCATGGAAATTTGATGGAATCGTTATTAAGTATATCAAAGTTATTACGCAGAGTCATACGGAAAGTAACCAAAACAGACAAAAAGAAATATTGATAATCGTCAGGAATTCATGAGCTGCACTTCCTTTTTTTTTTTTTTTCCCTCCGTAAAGAACTTGCATGTTTGGATCCCATACACATCGTAAACTCTGTCGCCTGCCTTGCATTTTCCTAGTGATTGCCCATTGCCGTGCAAAATTACGCGTTCATGTGAACCCATATGGCGTTAATAGGCATATGATTTTTCACAAAGAGAATCTTTCCTTCAACTTTGAAACATTCAAGGTCAAAAAAAAAAAAAAAAACCATTCAAAGCCAACAATTGGAGGTCAACCCTGTCGAAAGACTTCCTTCACGTAAATATTCCCCCAGGTCTCTCGTACAAGGTATACATGGTATTAACAAACTTCAAAATTCGATATTTCTTTCTGGCCCCATTTGTAAGACATCTAGCAACCCTTACGTACTAAATGTCGATGATGACCTTTTGAAACATAAACTATGTCTACATATGCTCCAGTGTTGTTACTAAATTGAAAGCATTAAATCTGCAATTCTTGGACGAACCAAATCTTGCGTTTGACATAGATAAACATTAATGTTGGCCAAAAGAAAAAAAAAGAAAAGAAAAAAAGAAGACATAGATAAACGTTGACCTTGGATACTCTGGTTAACATGGTGGTTGGACCCAATGACTAGCGAACGAGACATGAACCGATCCAAGTTTTTTTTCATTAGTCCAATATATGTGATGTTAAGTGGTGGAACACATATACAAAGAAAATAATGATAATAATAATTGAAGCCTAAGATTACTCCGTCTCACTGCAAACTTTACAGGACTAGCCAATACAGCAATCCAGTCTAAAGAAGACGAAGTAAAATGGCCGGCCTGAATGTGTAGATTGATTATCAATCATTTGGAAATTGTAGGAATTGATGCTACTGCTGGGGTGTTATTTGATACAACGAAGTATTATTATTAGTTCTTCCAAGTTTGATAAGCGTCGATTTGAAATATGAATTCAAAATCTTGTATTATTGAGTTAAAATTTGTATTTATATCAACTATATTCTAAAAAAGCATAGTAACTTAGGATATTCACCAGTTGCTCCCATTCTCGATCTTTCTTTGATTAATTGGCTCAATGCCTTAATTGATGGGGCAATAGTTGACCAAAGGAGTTGCTAGGTGGTTGGAATTTTCCAGCTCTTTTCATGGTAAAAACATAGGAGTCCATCAGTCAAAAGAATCCAAGGATATGCAGACCGTCCAGATGAATGTATGTGTCGGGGCTTTGACCTCTGACGGTCGAATTGGAAATTTGGTTTCAGATTGATGACTGCTTTACTGTTTGCAATCGACAGGCCCTCTAGCCTAAAAAAAAAAAGTCACTATCAGATTAGCTTTTTCTTAAATTTCTTCGTTTAGATCCCAAGTTACCAAAATATCCAAGAAAAACAATGTCCACCCAATCACCTTCTCTTTGTGTGCATCCATGTCCATAAAGCCACCTTATCCCCACGATGCTATTCGCTGCTTATTTTGTTCTCCCCCACCCCTCCTCTCTCTCTGAGGTTGTTACTATTAGTAATTGTTAGGCTAAGAAGTTGAGCTTGCTTTCTGGGGAGGAGAAATGGGCAGGAAGTGCTCACATTGTGGGAACATAGGCCACAATACAAGAACTTGTACCTCCACCCCTTACAGAGGAGCAGCTGTTGCTGCTGGACTAAGGCTTTTTGGAGTGCAGCTTGACATAGCTTCTTCATCATCTTCTGTTGCCATGAAAAAGAGCATTAGCGTGGAGTCTTTATCTGCGTCTTCTTCTACATCCCTATCTTCCTCTTCTTTCTCTTCATCTCGAGTTTCCGGGGATGACAATTCCTATCGAGCGCCTATTGGGTATCTTTCTGGCAGTTTCTTAGGTACAGTCCAGGAGAGAAAGAAGGGTGAGATATAGTTGTTTGTTTTTTTTGGGCTTATCCTGCATATTGAATATATCCTTTTATTTCGGAACTAATTTGTAATACTTGGATGATCAATTAGGAGTCCCGTGGACAGAAGAGGAGCACCGAACATTCTTAATTGGGCTTGAAAAGCTTGGGAAAGGAGACTGGAGAGGCATTTCCAGAAACTTTGTGACTACAAGGACTCCTACCCAAGTTGCCAGTCATGCACAAAAATATTTTCTTCGACAGGCTAGCCTGAACAAGAAGCGTCGTTCTAGTATTTTCTACATGGTATGTACTCATGTTCAATCAGATTTGTATCAGTTTATCAATTAGAGACATATAGAACACCTACTCAATACTAAATTTAGGTCATTTTTCCTGATCTTGGACATGTAGGTTGGGAGCAGCGGCCTGACTGTTCGTTCCAAGCCAAAAATTCCTGTTCCCAAAACCTTCCAGACGAGGAGTAGTTCTTACAGTGCAGGACAACGTGGAACCAATCTGACGCTGCCCGGCCAAATTTCTTCTGAAGAAGGTAACAAGTCAGATATCCAGGGAACCGATCACTTTCCTCAAGTAGCTTCATCGAGTGACCATTATCCCAAGCCCTTCTTGCTACATAACGTTAACGATTCCCTGCCAAATCCTTCAAATAATCTGGAAAAGCCAATTTCTACAAGCATAGCGCCTGATCTAGAGCTCACTCTTGCCATTCCGATAACTTTGAAAGGAAGCAATAAATCCTCATCAAATCACCACCTTAACAGATCCATTAGAGTCATCTAATTCCATCCAAGAAGAAAACCCCTCCACAAATCTACAACTTCGATATATCATAACATCCAAGTTGAAGAGCAAGAAGTGGCAAATTCGTTGTGACGGTACTACCGGTATATTATTGGAGAGTCTCTTTTTATCTTTTTTTTTTTTTGTTATTTTCTACAAATTAACACATGAACCATCAAATGAGTTCGTTGATGCAGATATACAAGTAGTTCGACTATATATTATTAAACTATATATTATCAGTTGTAAAACTGGAATAGTGTTGCTCGTTTTGGAAAGATGACCGACAGTGAAACCCCACCCCTTAGCTCGGCTGCTATACCAAACTCCGAGAGATTTGGAAGAGAGAATATTTTCATAAATTGCTGTTTTACCATCTTTTTTATTCATATTACTATATTTTTTATTTACAAAATGATTCTCAAATAAGGCAAGAATTGATTTTGATTTTCTTTTTCTCATTTGGCGTAATAAAAAGTCAAGTAATGACCAACAATCGCAGTATGAAACTACCAGGCATAGAAAGAAAGACGTTCTTGGACGGGTTCAAAAGCAACAAGATAATCAAACCCCTTTTGGGCCGCCGTACCAATACGAAGCATTGTTGGAGAATATACATTACTAAAAAATTAGAATACAAATAAATAGACAGAAGTCTATAAATATATAGCTATAATTATTCTTGTAATCATAATTTTCCTTTGACCTAGGACGAGTAGCAAGCATTCTTTATCATTTTAGGTAAATAATAATAAAGACTAAGGAAGGTGTAAACTCTTAATTTTTATTAAAAAAAAACACTCCCCCTATTAAGAGGCCTGACTCCTTAAAATAAGATGGATCAATCCTCTGTGTGTGTATATATATAGAGAGGCCCACTTTTGCTT
>CM038596.1:3085381-3149420 GCA_021533255.1 Ceriops tagal
TGACAAAATCCTGCTTACATGACGCGATAGTATCATTACATATACATCTAAGGATCTACCTCCCTTTTTCTTTTTCTTTTTCTTTTTTTTTTGGCTTACAAGAAAAAGTAAGCCAACAGGATTTCAGGAAAATAAAAGAAACAAAGACAACCATGAACAACTCATGATACACATTAAGTAAAGAATATATATGAAAAATAATAAATAATAAAGAAGAACTTCAAGGAGCAAAAATGAATTATACCACAAAATGGACACTATATTACAGAAATTAGCCCATCTTGCAGAGTTGAGAAGAAAAGTTAAAGACATATGTTGGCATAAGGATCAAAACAATTGGTTCTGAGTTCTTTGCCTCGATTGGTGGTCAACAGGTAGTAAGTTCATGTGCTGCAGGCAGCACGAACAGCTTTGCAGTGTGAGATCAGTCGATTTCCTTTGAGCTCTTGAGCACCTGTCCTCGAGAGTACAAGAAGCCATCAAGTAAATGCTGAAATTTGCAAATTTCTGATTCGTGTTTTATTTAATATCATGAATCATGAGAGCCTTGGACCATCAAGTTAATACGCTTGGCACTCTCTGCACGAAAGCTATCTCCTTTATATCCAATCTGGGAGGAGAAGTCATATACGAAACATCTCAAAAACAACACCAGATGCAGAAAGCAGGTGAGTATGTAAGATAAAGATATATATATGCAGAAAACAGGTGATTACCTCACTAGGATCAGGGGGAAACCATCGCAACAGCACCCCGAGATGCAAGACAGCAGGAATAAGCTTAAAGAGCAATGGCGTAGTCACCTGTACCATAGCATCATGAGCATGGTCAAGAACTAATTCCTTCACCAGTAAGTTCATCATTACAAATTCAACAGCATATATTTTTATATGTACCATAGAATTAATATTTGCCAAGTATATGAGACTAGCAACTTGATATCTTTCTACAATTTATAGGTCCGGGGAGATTTTCTTAGTTGCATTCAAGGCAGCTATACACAAATATTGCAAAGTAAATGACTGCAACCCTTTCATTTCTATGTATCTAAAACAAATGACTGCAACCGTTTCACTACAGGCAGAGCTTGCATACAACTTCACAGAACTCCCCCCATTTTCTTGCCAACCACCTTTACAACTTAGGCAGAACCTCATGAATATCCAGCATGAAATAATGTTAAGATCAATAGGATTCAACATTGTATCTTTACTTCAATAGAAACATATCAGCAGATGCCTATGTACGTACCAGACTGAGAGCTGTTGTACCAAGTAGCAGCAGATACAATTTACCCTGAAATGGCAAATAAAAATCTTCAGTTGCATTGCAATAAGGATATCATCAAACAGTGAAAACATGGACATTTTTGTTTAAAATAACTCTATTATGGTCCAATCTATTGGTTGTATAGATTGATGAGAGAGGAGGAAGAAGACAAAAATTTCTATGAATCAAAATTTTGGAATTTGAATTTTCATTTTTTCTTGACAGTCCTTTCTTCTTTTTGCCCCTCAATTTATAAAGGCTAACAAAACACATACCTCGAATGTCATTTTACAGAAATAAGGAATAAGATACAAAGGTAACACGTATGCAACACTCTTTAAATTCAATATCCGTTTCATACCCCCAGTTGTGAAAGGTAGCAGTAAAGTTTTCACCACATATAGAATAAAAGCAATTGTGCAACAACATATAATTTAATGCAAAACCATGATTACATTTGAAAATACCAACCTCAACTAGATGAAGGTTAGAAGCACGACTTAGAAGAACAAAAGCGAATTCCCCTATTTGTGCCAGAGACATCCCAACCTATGCAAGTGAATAAAACTAAGGTCTTTTTTGTCAATGGAACTCAAATCATAATCAAGGATATAGACAATAATTTTCTAGCGTTCACATGAATCTTACAAGAAGTGAAGTTCTATTGTTGTATCCAAATCCCTTGACAACTGTTGCAACCACAATAGTTTTTATGACAATCACCAACAATACAGCAGCCAGCAAAATATCAACATGGTTCCACAGAAAATGAACATGTATTAACATCCCGATGCTGGCAAGAAAGAGAGCTGTAAAGAAGTTCCGAATAGGCTCAACCTGAAGGGCAAGAAATTTCAAAGATAGAAACAACACAAGATTTTCACATGTAAGGGGCAATTACATCATGAATTCCATAATCTCACATTTTGTAAGTTAACAGATGCACCGTGCAACTTGCATAACAGAATGAGCAGAAAGCTTACTTGTTCAAGTGTATGTTGAGCAAGATCAGTTGTGGATATCATCACTCCAGCAGCAAAAGATCCAAGTTCAAGACTTAGGCCCAACTTATCACTAAACTGAAATGTTAAAATTATATTATACTTCTGTGCAGGTGCCCATGAATATGGATGGAGCATGCAGGTGTATTAGCTAATGGAAACCTAGTTCAGACACAACATTGTTTCTTCTTTTGGGTGAAAAACTACATATGAAAGTAAATATGAACTTTAATAAATTTGTCCAGCACTCCAGCGTAAAAGCAAAATAGTATAATGAATGTAATATAAAAAAAGGACCACGAGTGATATGGGGCTAACCCAAGCAACGAGCAAACAGAATGCCACTGATGCCAACTGATAGAGTTCGTTAGTCTGCACAATTTAAAATTCATGGTCATGAAGCCATTGGATAAATAAAGCAGATGAAGCAAATAAATTACTTTTACCTGTGATGATAACCTTATCATAAGTTTCAGAAACCATGGTACACAAGTTCGAGATAGCATGGTCAAAATGGCCAAAAACGTAACTAACACCAACATCCTGAAAACATAAATATGCTGTGTATAGATAAAAGAAAAGGAATCTTAACAATTGGCCAATTACTCTGAAGAAAGATGCTAGAGAACAACCGATGACAAATTCTGCAGAAAAGTGTTTTAAGGAGTGACATGCACATGCCTGTTGGGTATTCTGCAGTTGCATATCTTCAAGTATGCTGATAAATGATGCTTGAGACCCAAGATTTATCTTCACATTGTTCCAATATATATATTTTACACTTTGATGCTCATATCAGTTTGAGGAGACCAGTGTAAAACGGAAAAATGGTTATGGATCACTCAAATAGTTTGAGATTGAATAAAATGGATTGAGCATATCCAACTTAGCAGTTGATAGATCATTGATCAAGTACCGCTAATGAAAGAGCATCCTGGTACATGAGGCTCCACACTGTGCGGTTTGGGGAATAGTCAAATGCACACGACCTTACCCTCATTTTCACCAAGAGGCTCTTTTTGTGTCTCAAACCTATGATCTCTAGGTCACAATGGAGTAACCTTCTGGTTACACCAATGTTGTGATCAAGTACCACCAATATGAAAGATAAAAGAGGAAAAGTAAAGACAGAATCCAGACTAGGAAAAACTCTGAAGGTCAGTTGGACAAATTGATTTAAGTTTGTAATACTATCAATGAGAAGTTCAATTTTAGATAAGTATGATTTAGTCATATGAAGCTCATAAAAGGAGTAGTTTTCAGATAAGTACGATTTAATCATGGATATAACTCCTTGAAGAATGCCAGAAGTGCCACCAAGTACAGGAAGAAAAGCAAACAGCAGACCAACAGCACAATCCTGATGAAGCATAAAATATCAAAATTCAAAAGAAAAGTACCTGTATAACCAGTAATCATTAAGAGAAGGAACTAGAAAGCAAACATTAATTTTAATTTTTATCTAATCGTATACAACAAAAGATACCTGCAGGATTAAGGTACCAATAGTGACCTGACCATGAAGGGCACTTACACTATTCTTTTCCATCAAAAATTTCAAAACCTGTCATCAAGCAAAGGCAACAAAATCATGTTGGAAGTCCATACATGTGAAAGCTGTACCCGACCACTTAGCTAGAGTAATCTGTTACCCCACCTAAAACAAGTTAAAAAGAGAACCTTGAACAAATGTGTGTCTTATTAATTTAGACCCAGTCATAAAGATGAATATACCACAAGCTTCATACAGATTTAGTGCATAGACCAGATTTCTAACTAGAAGAAAGTAAAATTTGACCTATCTAACATCAAATTTTTGTAGAACACATCTACAAATAGATACTTACCACAGCGGTAGAAGACATAGACAGGAATGTGCCAACAAATACTCCCTCTGAGGGGCTACCACCGCATAACTGCCAAAGCATGCAGCTATCCATAAAAAGGAATTAACTAAAGTAATTTGAAAGAGCAAAAAAATTGTCTTAACTGTGAGAATAAATTGATTATTTCTTAGATAGCATATAGCAACATAAGTCAACAGGATAGATGTATGCTCCAGGTTACATTTGCAAATCAGAAAACTTCATTCAGCACTTACTGCTGAAACCAGGGGCACTATGACTATGCCAATCTACCATAGACAGAACGAGGGCCTTGAATAATCTAAGCAATGCCCTCAAACCTGATCTTTTCAACAGCAGATTTCTATAACTGTACTTTGTATTGAGCCATCCATGTACATGAGGGCTTTTTCCATGCAAGGACACAAATTTCATTAGTTGTAGGAACCATCCCAAAAACTGGTTATTGTATGCATATTCCATGTATACTAAATCAAACATCTGATTTGTTAAACTGAGTAATTGATATCAAACATAGAATAAGCTAGGTAACTGACATCAAACATAGGATACTTAGGTGTTTTATATAATCTATGAAACCAGGTAGTTCAACACCTCCCTGCACCAACCCCAACAGAAGGCAGGCAGGCAAACAACACCATACACATTTCAAGCCAAATTGTTATACTTGAATATAGTTGTACAGAATATTAAGAGTTAAACTTGAAAGTGCAAAGGTACACGGACAAAAATGAATGAAAAGATCAGTTGATTTTCTCAAACAATGCAGGATAATAACTGAAATTACTAATTCATTTAGCACTTACCAAGGCTGTCATTCCAGACAAGCACATGAAAAGAAGAATCTGGAGAAGACCTCCAAGAACAGCAACAGCTCGAACAACACGAAGCTGCATTCACGACAAGCAGAAATGGTCACAGTTAAATAACAATCAATAGGATGCATGTAATATGAGAGACAATAAAAGTAAACCTTTGCTGTAGAAAACTCCAGGCCTAATGCAAAGAGAAGAAAAATCACACCAAACTGAGCCACCGTTTCAACCTGATAGCATAAGCAAACTGCATTAGAAGCCACATGCATTGGGAGAATACAAAATTCTTGATATCTGAGCACTGACAAGCAAGAATGCAAATCTTTTCCCCTTCTTTTCACAAGCAACATTTTTTACAGATCAAAACTTTAAATCCATAACATTAGATCAGACATGTTCAGAAACACATTTTTTACCAACATGACCTCCAGGGACTGAATACACAGACACACTAAAAAGAGAGGCATACTTTCAACAAGATGTTGGAATTCCTAGCCAGCATGAAATTGTAGAAATGGAAAATAAAGAAAGCCTTGTAAATGTCAGTTGGTATAACATGCAGAGAACATACTTGCACCATTTCACTAACAAAACTCAGGCCTCCAGGACCAATAACAGATCCTGCCAGAAGATATCCAGTAATGACCTGCAAAATTGAAACGTGTAACATTCTATCAATGACATAGTAACAACAAGATATTTTAAAATGGCATGCTTCCAAGTGAAATTAATTGAAGAATAAATCCATGCAGATAAGAAAACAAGAAGGCAAGGGACGGAAGAGAAGTGCAATTCCAAAAACTAGCAGTCAATTAGAAACAAAGTATAGAGCAATATTATTATCCTGACCGGTTGTCCAGCACAAGCAAATGCAATTCCACCACAAGCTGCAGACACAATGACAACTACCAGATCTGATATCAATCTGCCATTACAATATCAAACAGGATTAACCACCAACTCTCCGGACTCATGCATGCAATGACAAAAAGGAAAAAGAAAGAAAAGCAACCAAACCCACCTTAAGTCTAGTTGCAGCATGGGATACTTGGATTTTGCATTTGATATTATAAAGACATTGTCCTGAAGTTAAAAGTTACAACACCACCATGATTTTTGTTGGACTCAAATAACTAGCCACAGATTCTGTAATAAATTACTCAAGCATGGTAAATGAGAGTTTTCCAATGGTTAGAAGTATTAGAAGTACCTTTCGATCAATCAACGTTGGTGTATCTTCTGCTCCATTATCATTGTCCAAATTGAAAACATGATGAAACTGAAAAGACCTGATGTTCACAGAGGATTTAGCGGTTTCAAATTCAAGATTCAAAAAATTGCTTCCCCTCATATCTTTAAATTATTAAAGGCCAAGCACATACTTCTCCTCCTTACTGTCATTTTTCTTGGACTTCACTCTAGCAACAGTTTCCAAAACTGCCTGGCAATACCAAAAAAATCCATTCAGATTATCACATCAAACCATGGGCTTATTCAAACAAAAGCAGAAGTATAAAGTAATTGAATTCAGTTTTGCATTTCTTATTGCAAAGGTTGTTTTCGCATCCAGAATAGCAGTGCACAAACTTTGGATTTCCAAACACATCGTTCTTGACACTTATTTATAGAGTAATTTGGTAAGGCAAAGTTGACCTACCAACTGCTCATGTAAGCCTTCTAAAAATATTACTGGTTAATGCCATAAAGAACGTATACAGAGAATAAACCCACCAGACACATCATAATGGTTGCAACCTTGCCCGAAAATGTAGTCGAATTCTATTCGTTAGCTTCCTATTTTTATCCTATAGAAACTCACAACTCTAAAAGACTAGTAGAAAGCTTCTAAACTCAGTATCATATATTTTGGGCATTTGAACTGACTGCCAACTTCTTTACCAGATGTAACCAGATATCTAGATAAAACCACAATTACTATAAAATTGAAATGTGCTGCAATTTAAGGTAATCACTAACCTGCTCTCCCGCAACACTGTTATTGAAACTACCTGGATCAGTAGCTGGAAGGGGAGGAAAAAAAAAAAAAAAGAAAGGCATCATAAATCCTAATCAAATGCTGGTACGGGAGACCTTCCGTACAAAGATGCTTTCACTTAAAATTGGTGATAAACAGAAATTAATACCGATGGACAGCGTGATTTTAGTAAATTCGAGATTCTACAAGTAGAAAAGTCAACATGCCTTCCCTTTTTCTTATAAGTACCAACGAGAAAATGGAAATTAAAACATAAATGAAAGACATAAGGTATATACACAACACAAAATGTTAAAAAAAAAAAAAAACAGTTAGTAATCAGTAACCAAGAAAAAAAAAACTACAACAATATACCAGGAAATTCCCTTCTACGTCAAGATAAAAGAAATTAAAGGATTTAGAAACTGAAACCCCGCTTTTTCGGTAGCCAAATCGAGATAAATTGCAAAATAAACCAAATGCAGGTTAACAGAGAGAGTGAGAGAGAGAGAGAGAGAGAGGAAGGAAGGAAGGCAGCAAAGATCCAGTACGGACCTTCACTCTGTTCGGTCTCATTGAACTCTTTCTCCAGAGCGCGATCAAGCATTTTGGCGAAGGTGTCATCTCCGGATCTAGGGCGCGTGGCGTTCGAATCGATACTTGCATTGGTCTCCGATGCCAGTTCGGGCTCGGCAGCAGCGAGGCAGAGAAGGAAAGCGCAGACGAAAACCACAGTTGAAATCGATCTCATTTGCATTAGATTTCACAGAAACGAAAATTCCAAAAGGAAAGAGAAGAAACCCGTCGACAGGGGAGCTGCACGTGGAGTGGCACCGGCGTAAGTTTGCCAACCGCCGGCGGCACCCCTTACGGCGTTTGACATTCACAGCTGTTTTCCGTTCTCTTTCACGTGGTGGTGGTGAGGAGGCGCCAGAGGGAAAGTTTGTTTCAGTTAAGCTTAGCAACGGAGAAATGCTAAATGCGTGTCAATTAAATTACGTAAATTCCTGACGCCACACGTGTGGCCAGCGAATCAAGTGAAAAACTTAAAAGAAAAAAAAAAAACAACTTAGTCCTGCCTTTCGGTTGCCAAACTCATCTGCCGGCCTCCAAGCGCGACAACGAGCGCATCCACTTCTTCAGGTGGCCGGTGGTCATTCTGGGAATTCTGGTGCTCTGGTGGGCATGTTCTCCTCTCCTTGGGTACGGGCTTAGTCACAACACACTTCCGGCCTTTCAACCCACTTCATTCAGGGTATCGGGAGCCCCCAACAGCATGCGAATACGGTTATGGGAATCTTTTTTGTTTTTCTCCGAGAGTGTGCAACTTAATAGGGGCTTGTGAAAGTGATAACAGAATCTCGAGTATCAGCTTCCACGAGAATTGGATTCTACTACTTGAGTTTCCACCTCTCATGGAATTCAACAACATGCGTGTTTGATAATCTATTATATAAAAAACATCTGTCCATACTCGCTCGTTGTTCCGGGAGGGATTAGTCTTTCCTTTGGATGTGCGCAATCGAAAAGTGATAAAGAGGCACCGACATCACCGACCAGATTACCAAGCACAATCAACTTGCCCGAATATATTATATCATTATGATAAAACCCACACCCCCCGGGCGGGTCTTTTTTTTTTTTTTTTTTTTTTTGGCTGTTCACCTTTCAATAGTCAACTCCAGGTATAATCTTTCGTTTACGCGAAGGCAGCACGTTCCTTGTTCCATGTCCGAACTGCTTGAAGTTTTCTTCATTGATTCAGCCATTCTGGATAGCAAAAAACGATGCCATTTCAAGGAATTATATGTTATTTACATGAATGCGTCCAACAGCTTGCCAATATTGGACATGGCAGTTCAAGTATCTACTCTCTGTTAAGCTGTTGACACCTTCCTCGAGTAAACTATATACATTGGATCCGATCGTCCGGGGTTTGGGGATATATCCACCGCCTGCATAAATATTGCCATGTATATTCAATCAGTAAATCACCCGCTAATCTTTACGTTGCCTTTATGTGCTATTTGGGTGCAAATTTTGACGTTCGAGCAATCATGGCTAGAAGTAACGGTATAAATGGTCACTGACACTGACTCGCTGAAACCAATTCGAGGGTTGGTATCTAAGAGAAAAGTACAGGCTTTTAGAAGCTTCAGAATTGGCACTTTTTGAAAGGCCATTCGCTCAGTAGTTATATCTCCCCGAAATCAACTGTCTAAGAGTTCTAAAAATAATGGTAGTGTCTGAGGGAAAGAAAATTTAGAAATAAAGTCTGCAAGGTACACATTACCTGAGGAGGTTCAAATCCTCCGGCATAATGGAAGTATGACCCAACAAGCAAAACATGATCTGCATCACCTGTTGACGTCCATATAGAGATGGCTTTTGTCCAAAAGCAACGGTTTGAAAAGCTGCCGTGCAAAACCATTCCATGAGGGCAGAAACAGTTTATCAGAAAAACTAAATTGGGATCCCTACAGATGTTGCATTCATAATCACATATTCATTACCAAATCAAAATTTCTGGTCTCCCACCCTCATTTTATTGTCTTTTTCATTGGAGGGTTGGGGTGGGGGAGATTGGGGTAGAGGGCATAGTTGCGACGTAGTTCTCTGTTGGGTTGGGGGACACTTGTATGGGAAGATGGGCTTCAATATGATAGAACTAACATTCTCTGTAGTCTGATTTTTCACTAGACAAAAAAGGAAGCCTTACTAGTTGCAAGTGATTTCTTTATTCGCCTATCTTCCTGTTCACCCTCTCCTTTTACTATCAAGTCAGGGTTAAATGGTTGAAAGCCCTTATCTTGAGGTTTAAAGCCTGGAAGCATGGATTTGCAACTTCAACTGATTTATAATATATGAAAAGCTAAAAAGTGGGGTGAGAAGACATTATTGAGATAAAGATCAATCACAGGCAGTTACTATTTTTAGGCTCCACATGGGATTTTGTAGAAGATCAGAAGTTGCTTAAGGAAACCAGTCATGCCTTGAACATATAACAAACAAATTGTCAAAAAACTCTAAGTGGAAAAGTTATCACCTCATGATAGCCAATCCCCCAGGCTTAAGTATCCGGTACATCTCCTTGAAAATATCAAGAGGTTTTGTCAAGTAATCAACACTGACCTATGAAATGTTTTAAGAAAACAAAAAAAGAAAGGAACAAATTAGATATCACAATTTCTCAAAACCATTACTTAACTTCTTTTGAGCAATGTTTTTAAGAATCATTACAAGCATAGCCGACAACACTATTGTAGCACAAGTCAAAGAAGGCTGAGATTTCCATTTAGGAGCAAAGATGGAATAAAAAGGAAAATGCAAGTTCCACCAAGAAGATGACTATTTGAAATCTAAACTTGAACCAAAACAAGTACAAAAAAATTTATAGCTCAACTACAGGCATACAAATTTTAAATGGAAATTTTGTTAAATCAAAGAGAGGTTCGCTAGCACCAGTGTGCTGAGCCAAATATTAAAGAGACAGGAAAAGCACATACCACATTAGTTATGACGTCAAAGGAATTATCTTCAAATGGGAGTTTAGGGTTCAAATTTATGTCTTGCACAATATATTCTGTCAGTACCTAAAGAGAAAAGAAATCACATCAACATGTTGTTACCACCAAAAGGATCAAACTTGCATGCTACAAAAGTTAATGATAAGACAAGTGAAACATAGTACAAGAAAAGTTGGGATGTGAAAATCAGCAACAGAAAGACAAAAATGACAACAGAATTCCAAATCTAGCATATAAATCAAGGCAGATCCTGCATGGAGTTTTTCAGAAGCCCTTGCTTCATTTTCTGTTCATTAGATGTTAGTTTCTGTTTGCCTTACAATTTCTAATTATTTTAGATCCATATCCTGCTTTCTAGTTATCTAGTAGCAGTAATCCTAAGAATTGCACTACATTTGCACCATTTTAACTCTTTGAGGGAAGATGAAATACTATGTCAATTATCCATCTAAATCAATTAACAAGATGCTTAAATTCATAGAAAATCAGCAAAGCAAAAATTTGCAATCTTGGGATTTTTTTTTTTTTTCAAATTCTGGAAAAGGAAGAACTATCAGCTTGAATAATTGAAATGAGTTTTCACAAGTAATAGTCAGAAACAAACTGGATTTCGCTTGAGCTCTTCTTCATTCATTCCTAACCCAACCACACGATCTTGCTTGTATCCTTTTGGAAAATGGCTGACCTAAACATACAACCATAAAGGAGGATCCTGTCAATACATTACCAATAGTATGACAAGTCTGGCATAGATATCAGATATCTCTTACCCAACTGCTACACATGTCCAGGATGCTTACTCCTGGACTGTCACGGGGAGGAAAAACCTCCGAATAGTACTTTGTAAGTGCTGCAATGGCTGGATCATCAATGTGTGTCACAAATCTTGGAGCTTCATAGAATAATGCATCTGGTGACCTGAAAATACTACCTTTAGATTTTTAAGCATAAGAAGTTAGGCTCAAAATTGAGAACCAAATTTCAATTTCAATCCAGAACAACAGGACCTGCTATAAGAAACTAACTAACGTTCAAAATGAGCCTGCCGGGAAAACCCAGTAGTCAATGAGCTAAATTAAGGTCTTCTCAGCTGACTGCACTTGGCATTAAGCACAAGCATTTGATAATTCTCATAAATTACCCCCAGCATGACTTTATGATAGTTTAGGAACAATATATCACCAACTTCCAGCAACTGGCCATGGATGCAAAGCAGTTCAAGGGAAACTTTCCACACAACTAAAAGAGTTGGCAGCTAAAATCATATTGAAATTCTCCTCCAACGAAAATGAACATAGAAATGGGTGAAATGTGACCGAATAAAAAAGTTTCATGTGAAGCCTTACTCGTCAAAGCGCTGGAAATCCTCCTCCCTGAAAGGATACTGCTCAGGCCATTCCACTTTCTTCAATACCTACCATATGGAAGGAAATAAAGGGAATTGAAATTCAGCCTTAGGACTGCAACAAAAAATAAAAAAAAAAAAATCAATAGCAGGACTAGAATAATAAATTACAGAACCCCCAGTTAAGAAATTCTGCCTGCATTTCCAAAATTCGAAGTCCATGACAGCATTTCTCATTAATTGGAGCAGCAAAACACCCACAGAATCATAAATTCACGAGATCCCAGAAGCAAAAAACAAAGAGACAAAAAAAAGAGTCGTAGAGAATGGAATTTCACCTCTTCAATAGCACCTTTTTTTCTAGCGGAGGCAATGAAAGATTTGCCAGCAACAGTACCAGCCATACTCATGAACTGTGCCCAAATCGAAGCCCCGAGTCCCAACACCAACCTACGACTACGAGGTGCTCTTACTTGGGTGGTCCGCTTCCTATGAGCGCTTGAAAGACGAGAACAAGAAACAGGACTAAAGGCATCCGTAGCGAGACAAGAACACCAAGAATAACTGCTGGCCAGTACGGGCAGCGGCAGCCTTTGCTGCACCGAGAGACCAACCAAAAATGCCATTTTTTCAATGTTTTGTTATGACATATTATAATACCGAGGTTTCTTAGATTGCACTATAAGATACGTGTGGCGTTGGCCTGGTTCAGGATACGTGTATGGCTAGCTACCGTACGATTTATTTCTGGATCATCACATTTGGGCCTCCGTCCTCTTTATCTGGACTTTTTCTGGGATTCAGGTGAAAATGGCCCAAAAGATAGAAAATGGGTGAAATGCCTTTTTTTTTTCTTTTTCAATTAAATGACATAAATTACACAAATAAATAACTGTTTATCTCTATAAATTACATGCATTTTTTCAAAATTAAAATATAAAATTTGAAAAATAAAATTACTGGAATGTCCCTAAAAAAATGATGAAATATCCCTTTAATCACTGAATTTGTCACTGGTTGATTCAATTTGATTAACCAAAGTCAGCATTCCACCAGGGAATCCTGACGTATAACAGAAATTAGAGTTAAGTGAGAGAGACCAACTCCAACGGCGTATTTCATGGGATTAAAAAATAAATAAATAACTACTGAGGAAAAACACGGCTACTATGGTCACAATACTTAGTTTAAACTAAAAATCTACAAGCTTCGAATTACCGAATCATAAACCTCCACGCAAACAATAAGTGGTCATTTTCACGACAGGCTCTCAATTTTCATTTTCCTCGTCTCTTTTTAGCCTTTTTCTTTATGATGATGACGAAGTTGTAAAATGCAAGACATTGTGATTTGCTTGACAATCCTAACTCGTGAGAGGGGAAGAAAAGAACAGCAAAATGGACCACCAATGAGAAAAAAAAAAATGTAAAGGAGTCCAATTAGAGGCCCATGGGCTCTCTAATTAGAATCCTTTCTCTCTCTCTGTGTTTTTTTCTTTTTTTTGGGGGGGGGGGGGGGGGGGTGGGGGGGGGGGGATTTTGTGGAAAAGAATTTTGGGGACCTATATATAACTATACTATGTCCGCCAGCTTATGCCCCTAATGCAGAAATGACATCAATGATTCAGTGTCAAGTTTTAGCTATGTCTTGATTATCTGCCCACTTCGACAGGGTATGCAACCGAAAGCTTGAACGCCGTCCCACATGCAACCAAATTCAAGATGTGTTGTCACCATAGATCAGTGGGCATGCAAACGGACAAACAGGCTCCGAAATTTATTGACCAAGAAATAATAGTACTCGTTCATCATACGCTGTGTGCAGTTGGTGACATCAAATAATGGCGACTCTATTAAATGCTTGCAAGCTTGCAGCAACTACATATAAAAATTCCAAGCAGTGCGCATCCAATGTCAGCATCAATTGGCAAAAGCATATTTTTCTTTTTAATCTTTCAACAAGGTTGCATGTGTTGCTTTTTATTCCTGTCATGAATCATATGCATGCAAAATGAAATGACAAACATGTATCATATATATGACCTATCGACATCTATACTTAATATAACAAATAAAAAAATCGTGCCCAGTTGTCATTTATTCCCGTCATCACCATAAAGAAAAATGCAAAAATACCTGATAAAATATAGTTGATATCAAATCTAATCACAAAATTTCGATTAAGTTCTACATGAAAATATATAGTTAATGGTTAAAAATAAATTTTAATATCAATATTATGGCGATCAAGTCAATAAAAATTATTAAAATTCTCAAATATGTAAAACAAAACAAAAAAAAAAAGAGAGTTGTTTACTATTTTTTAAAAAAAAGTATTAATCTGATTTATTTATAGTTACCTAAGTTAATTTGACCCAATAAAGTTTAACAGTAACGTAACAAGTGTAGGCTTGTTTATATTTGGGAACTAAGTTTTTTTTTTTTTTTTTTTTTTTATCTGGCGTAGTGAATAAGAGAAGGCAAAACCCTAAATTTTTATGGGTGCGAAGGAGTTCGTTCGGGACCCGTTGGCATCTGGCCTCTTATGCTTATATTATGAGATGACCGGTAATCGATGGTAGGCTTCCTTATTAATAAATAAGTGTACTCTCTCTTTTAATGATTAAGATGAGATGACAAGAGGATAGTTGCTGGAAAATTTTTTAATTTCAACCTAAACGATTTGCGTCAAGGGAGAAAAGTAAATTTAGTGTAGCCAAATCCAATTTGGAGACGCAACGGATGCAATTATTTGATCCAACACTTTCCAGGAAGAAGAAGAAGAAGATACGGGCCTCCTTTCTGAGAGACAATTCGGCTAAAAATGCTTTCTTTGCCCACATTGTCATTCTCTGACTTGCACGGTCCATTAAATTACTGGCATTGACTCTATGTCGCCTTTGAAATGTTATTATTAAACAAAACTCATGCACAGTACAAGGCATTGGTCCAAGTGAAGAAAAGAAAAGAAAAGGGCACGCAATCGTACTCCATATCTTTATTTTTCTCTTAATTAAATATTACTCGAATTATGATTAACGAAACGGCTAGAGCAAGACCGTACAATGCTCTTGTTTTTTGGGTTGCGTCTAACATGCACAAAGCTGACAGGCCCTTTTGTCTATTTATGAATGTGTTGGATAATAGAAGAGAGTCGTGAATTGCTTCCCAAGGTGTTTATGTAAGTACATTGTATTTTCCATTTTCGGGGAAAGGCAACTCTTGGCTATCGGTTCTTGAGCTCGGGGAAATTGCTCAACGGGCAATTCTATGCCTTCACTCAACAAATCCTTTTTTGTCCATATGTGACAAATTATTGGAATCAGGGAGAAAATTGACTTTCGTGGAGGCAGG
Organism: Ceriops tagal; assembly: GCA_021533255.1. NCBI lineage: Eukaryota > Viridiplantae > Streptophyta > Magnoliopsida > Malpighiales > Rhizophoraceae > Ceriops > Ceriops tagal. Next base: position 3,100,532 of record CM038596.1, read on the forward strand.
AAAATTTAAGTAATTAGATGCCTAAAGAGAGGATTCATTTTGCCCGCAAAATACAAGAGTACAAAGGATGTGCTTAAACTTGTGTTCAATTGCCCTTTAATTTATGCATTAATTTCTATTGCTTAGACGGCATAAATTAATCCAAAGCTCACTCTTTTCTGCTACCCGATGCACTTAATCCCCCACATAATACATCAATAAAACCAATCAAATTAATTCGGGTGTTCTGCGTTATTTGTTGAGGTTTATTCAAACAAAAAAATATATATTTGAAAAAATGGCTCCATCGACCACCAGATCCCATGATCATATTAGAAGAAGAAAAAGAAGCCTTGAGATCAGATAATCATTTTAGAGCAAGTAGACTCACGTTTTAGTCAATGTAAACGGTGCTTTTACACATAAAACAACAATCCTTCCAGACATCACAATAATAATTCTCCTTCTTTTGTCTCAATTAATCATACGAGGCAAACGTCTTAATCTAAGAACAGACGTGGTAAATTTTTTAATCAATTATTGGGATTTTAATTTAATATATACATGATTCTAACGCATGCAAATATAACTACACGTTAACTCAATAGTAAAAGACTTTAAGATCTAAAGAGGTTGCCGATATTGGTTAGTTGCATAGTTTATATGTATCGACTTTGTTGGCAAAGTCCTGTAAAGTATTGTCTCCAGCTCGATGTCACGTTTTGATTTTTTCTTTTTCTCTCTTTCTTTTTTTTTTTAACGATATTTTCTGCATAATTGTTTTCCTAACTGTTAATAGGTAAACTAATTAAAAGCAGTTGCCAAAAAAATAAAAAATATATATATTATAGGGATGTGAAGAATTTGAGATACGTACCATATTCAAACTTTTCTATTAAGAAAATTAGATGTTACATTTGTAATTTTATTATTAATTAAAATTATGTGTTAAAAAATTAAAAATATAATAATAAAAAAATAAAATATGTAAGGCTATTATTATTTGAGACATAATAAAAAGAAGAAGAAATTGCCTGCAACAGAACACCGACCCTATAAATAACGCCCCACCATGCCGCTGGTTGTCTTCGCAGTTCCCACACGCAGCGCAGCACACCGGATCACGTTCCCAACTTCTTCATTAGTTTTAGTTAGGGGTGCTCTCTCTCTCTCTCTTATCTGAATTTCTCTCGGATCTTCTTTGATCCATAAGCCATTTAGAAACAAATTGACAAAAAAAAAAAAAAAGGGAATATCAGAACCACAAGAACCAACCGAGCAGAAAATGGAGCAGCCCAGATTCGTAATAGAAGCATCCGAATCCGAGTCAATGGCCAAGAAATCGGGCCTGACGGTTTTGCAGCTCCTCCCTTCCCTTGTTAAGCCGGCCAAGGCCCTGGCCCGCCCCCCAATCTCCAACTATCACGTTGGCGCCGTCGCTCTCGGATCCTCCGGCCGTATCTTCTACGGAGTCAACCTGGAATTTCCTGGCCTCCCTCTTCACCACTCCGTCCACGCAGAACAGTTCCTCATCACCAATCTCGCCCTCAATGCCGAGCCCAATCTCAACTACATCGCCGTCTCCAGCGCCCCTTGCGGCCACTGCCGCCAGTTCTTTCAGGAAATCCGTAACGCCCCTGATATCAAGATCCTCATCATGGACGATAGCAGCAATAACAGCGCCTCCAATGACGGCGGTCTGATTCACAGCAACGGATTCCAATCTTTTTCTCACCTTTTGCCCCACAGGTTCGGTCCCGACGACCTTTTGGATAAAGATGTGCCTTTGGTTCTGGAACCGCACCACAATTATCTGTCGTTTTTATCCCCTCTCAATGGTAAAAATGACGTTCTACCTAATACCGTTAACTCTGTCTCCGATGACCTGAAAGATGAGGCATTAAACGCTGCCAACAAGTCCCACGCGCCTTACAGCGAGTGCCCATCTGGGGTGGCATTGAGGGACTGTGAGGGGAAGGTGTATAGCGGGTCGTACATTGAGTCCGCCGCGTATAATCCCAGCCTGGGGCCGGTACAGGCAGCGTTGGTGGCGTATTTGGTGAGGGGAGGCGGTGGTGGTTACGGGAGGATTGTGGCGGCCACGTTGGTAGAGAAAGAAGGGGCGGCCGTGAAGCAGGAGTACACGGCGAGGTTGCTTTTGCAGGTGATTGCGCCAAAGTGTGATTTTAAGGTGTTTCACTGCAGTTCCAGCTTGAATGGGTGTAAGAAGAACTAGAATATCATTGTTCTTGGACTCTCCTGGCAGCGGCTGCAAATTCTGTTGACAATCCTCTGTGTTGCTGGCCCAGTTTTTATTATTGAAGATGGAAAAATGAATGAAGCTGGACCAAATCTGTACCCGAATTTCAGTTTTAACAGTGGGAAATGAACCAATGCTTAATTACCAACCAAGTTTAATTGGCATGCATGTTGTTTTTCAGGATGGTTAAAAGATCCATTTTTTTAACTGAGGTATGCGTCTCTCCATTGAATTCTCAACCTAAGGGGACTGATGGCGATCGCTTAACGTAAGAAGGTTCATGCATTGACTCGTGGGGCTCTTTTAACCAATTTTCAATCCATCGCGCCGTTGTGGCCTGGCGATTTGTTAAATACAATTGCCGAGTGGGAAGCCAAATGGTCAAATAATGAAAGCATGAAAAGCAGCTACGGGGGCCGGGATTCTTGGAAGCTTCATGTAGAGTTGGAATCCCCAAACGGAGCCTGATTCCTTTGCCCCCCCCACCCCCACAAGTGCTGATTTCGACATGGCTAGTGGAATACCCCGAGTTGGGGTTCCAATAATTAGCGTCAAGCAACACTCATTGAGCCACATAATGAATCAAGAGATAGTAAAATATTTTGCTCACATCTAATTTTATTTATTTATTTGTAATATTAAATAAAATATATTTAATTCACATCTTGTATTATTTTCATATTACTCATCAAACATTACCACCTAGCCTTTCTCATTAGAATTTGCTCGACTTTTGACACACCCTGTACGACTTCAATTTGATATGAGCACAGGAAGGAGAAGTCATTATCATGTAACACCATGACAAAAATGTGTTCCGTAAGAAGGTTGTGTCCATAAGCTTAACCTTTAGACGTGGGATAGCCATTGGCAAGAACGAGTGGCAACGACAGCTCTAGATAAGATTTGATTTTAAAACGTTTTATGTGCTTGTGCATGTAGGATTATTACACCAGAAGTTCAGTTAGTGGTTCTGGTACGTCCTGGCAGGGCCCAAAGTCCGGCTCTGTCTTGAATTGATGACGTTAGAGACAAAGCTTATCCACAAACTAGACGTTCTCCTGATCTTCATTCAAATATGAAATTGTGGCTTTGAAGGCACCATGAGATTCATAACAACAAACACTTGTGGGGGCGACTCAGAATGTGAACGATGACCTGAAGAATGCAGGGGTAGATTGGCAAACAGTTCTGCAACTAAAAAGTAAAGTGCTTTGCAGAAACGAAAGCATAGATTTACGCGGGATTTTGCTATAAAACAGCGTCTGCGTGACTCATACGGAGGGAAGCTGCACAAAACACGTGGTAAAGCACCAAAAATATGGATCACAGGTTCACGGCAGAAATCCAAAAATGAAGAACCTGGGCTTAGGTAAAAAGGTCATTAGAGTTATCTGACTCGGCGAAGGCTATATCCTTCTATAGCAGATCAGCAGTTTAACATGATATATATATATTCTTTATTATTATTATTTTTTTGGGTGCAACATGGAATATCAACTACTTATTGGATAGCTGTAAAATTTCAATCCATGATAAATTACATCCAAAAACGAAAACAAAAAAATAATCAAACAGTTACGGTACCATATCAGTTATCTCAAAAGCATCTCAAGCAATGATTAATAGCAAATTAACATGATGCTTAGAATATGGAAACCATAGGTTATGATCATACAAATTGTAAATGGAGAAGATTATGAAAGGACGGCTTCCACTACCAGTCAATTCTTGGGAAACAATATCCACAGCTGTGGAAACAACCGTCATTACCTAACATGATGGGACTGAAGTTCAATCTAAGCATTGCAGGTTGGATGTCAGATTGCTGATTGATCAAAGTGTTGAATAAAATATAGGCATTGATTTACACTCTGCATTGGCAAGCACTAATTATCTTTTTCATCAATACCTAATTATCTTTTTGGTCATGACTGACAAATCCAAGGACAACAATTGCTTTCATTTCCCATCAAGCAGCTGAGCCAGGCAAAACTAAACATAACATGGATTTTCTCTTAGTTAAAGATCTAATGATCTTCAGGGCACACTGGATACTCGGGAGAGCAAAAATTACATGAGGTCCATTTTGACACGTTCTCAAAGCGATTGCTTGCATCTCATATTTACTAAACTACAAGAATAAGAGAATAACAAGATGGCGGACACATTTGTAATGCATGAGTTTGCAAATTGAGAAAATTTCCATGTCAACAATAACCACTGTGGATCAACCCTAAATGTAATTGGCTAAGAAAACAGTGATAACAATAAGATTTGATACATTCTTAAGGTAAAGAATGCATATAACTGATTTCAGCGTCATCAAACATGTAAGAAACAAAAGAACATGCCAAAACCAGGAATATAGCTACATGAAGGAAGAACACTAGGAAAACTTCAAAAACTGAAAGAGGGATTGAGCAGAAACACTTTAAAATGACAATCTGCTTACCACAGCATCAAGGTTTTTTGGAGGGAGGGGTATATACTAGAGATATCTTATTTTCTGGGAAATATAATCAAACCTGTAGCTAGCTTTAGACAATAAAGGAAGCAAACAAACGAAACGTAAGGAACTTTAAAAGCCCCTTTCAGCTGGACTGGCTGCATTGGCATTCTTTTAAGCGGTTGGAGGCTCATCTCCCCTGTAAACCTTCCAAGGGCCGACATAGAACTTTGGCCTCATGAGAGGCACTGCTTGACCAGGATGATCTTCCCAATACTTCTCCTGCCCAACACAAAAAAAGCACACGATCTCCTTCATCCAAAACAACTGAAAGGGCTGACGATCCTTTCAGCGAACTTTAAATAATTGCAAGTTAAATGACCACTTTTCTAGAGTTCTTGACAATTAAACAACCATAAAAATTAGATTAAAACAAGAATCTTCCTGCCCAATGTAATCAAATCCCAAGTCGGAGAGGAAAAAAAGATTACGTCTTCATCCCAAAATACACACCAACAACACAATAAGAGTTTGAAGGCACACCAAATTCAATCAAGCTCAGTGATTTCATAGTAAGTAATTGCAATCCTAATGCATCAGGAACTATGCCCATGAAAATGCAACAATCACATCACATGGTTTTTTTCTTTTTTTTGCAAAAATGAAAGGTGTCAAACAATCAAATTACCCTTTGCTAAGAAAGCGAATACCTTGTAGAGTTGCTCAGTGATGGCGGCGGCGATAACCCCAGTATAGAAAGCTGCTGTATAAATAGCGACCAGAGGAGTGAAAGATTTGGGTCTACTGTATGGCTCAACCATGTCCCAAAGAAACGTTTTTTCCCATTTTGTATAAATGTAATCCGCGTATTTCCTCCATAGAAAGCTCGACAGTCTCGCTGGCTCTCTATGTGCCATTTGCTCTCAGTCGTCGCCCGCCACCAAGCTACCACCACTTCACCATTCACCACAGGCACCAAAGACACGGCCGATGAAGACCAAAGAAAAGAGTAAAAACACCTAAGACACGAATTTGGGCCTTCAGAATCAGAACTAATGGGCTATGTTAGCCCAACTATGACAAAGTTGTAAGTGATTAAGGTCTTTGTTTAAATTTTGACGGCGCGTCTTTCAAAAACACCCAATATTTAATAATTTAAACTTATATTTTTAAAGTTTTAAGTTACAATTTTGAAAAAGAAAAAAGAAAAAAAACCTCAGCCCACAGCTGGTTCTTTTTTTTAATTGTTTTGATCAAATTTGATGGTGCAAATCTTGCTGCAACGGCATTTCATCCTAGCTCACAATGTCTTTTTTGACCAATTTTTTTACCAGTAGGAACAAGAATGTTTGGAAAGGCGAAATCTCATTTCTAATTCAGTGTCTTGAGTAACAAAACATTGCATTGCACGACAAGAAGAATTACAAAGAATGAAACCAGGATGGCAATTATCTGCCGAGTAGTTCCTTCAATAGGAGAAGCACATACATAATTCAAAATGATGGTGGATAGCTCGTTGCAGATCTTCTTCTGAATCGCGGATTGCATTGCATAAAATATATAATAGAAGTTTCAACTAAGGGATCCTACGTTTGTGTTGACCCAGGTGACTTGTCCTACTGTACGGCGACAGAGTTGATAGTGAGTTCTCCTACTCCCTTGGGCGAACCAATGCTGCAACGAGCCGTGTTGTACAAGTTAATAGCATCTTTTGTTTTTTGAAACTGCACATCATTATGATGCAAAACGTAATCGACGTCAGTAGCTCAAGGCAACTGCTTTTGGTATATAATAACGGTAACCACACGCAATCTACAGGATTGCACGGTTGACCAATCAACAATTTCCTAGTTATATTCTCCTCCATGAAAAATACTACAAATATCGTGAAATTTGTTTTTTTCACTTTTCCGGCAACCATCCCGTTCAGATTCATCGACCAGAGCTTGCCGTCTCTGCAAACCATCTGAATGAGCAAAAATATCCACAATATGTTTCTCTGATTGTTTGCTCATCGAGAGAGAAACAAAGATAAATGTTTAATAGTTTCTTTACGATGGTAATGCATCTTCCCTAAATCTCCACCAACCAATCCGAGATTATGCTCTTTCTCCTACCACACAATATCCCCTCCCTCCTAAGCACACACGCGCACACACACATGCAGATGACTATACGTACAAAGTTAGCACAACACAACCACCTTGAACTCATTACAGCATGGGTTTAGATTAGTGTTGAGCATTGACAATGAAAGCATGCATCTTTCCATGAAGGAAGGAAGAAAACGTGCATCAACACACTGTTTGCAGAGTGGGGACCAGAAAAAGCTAACCATTGCAAGTGAACAAGAGAGTGATTCCGGCTGTCCATCAGCTCCACAACAAAAGTGAAAGTAGGGAAGGACCTTAACATTCAGACTTTTGCACATAGGTTTGTTTTCATCAAAATTGAGTTTCAGGAACAAAATTTCTGGATGATCTTCAGCTGTCCTGCAGAGCTGACAGATTTATTCCAATACAAAATACACATCAAAATCATAATTTCAAAAAAGTGTGACGTATAAGTAGATATTTGCATTAGCAAGTTTTATTAACCCTCCCTCCCTCCCCCCCAAAAAAAAACCTCTAAGGAATTCCAGAACTGGTTCTTCATGCTATTATTTGCAATTAGATGATGGGCTATCATCATATCTCCCGAATTTTCAACGGATCCCATTAAAAGTTTCAAAGGAATCTTTGACATCAAGACCATCTATCCTACTTTCAAGGTTAAAATTAGCATGAACAGCTTTTCTTTAAAACTCATATCAGCCTTGCCGTTGGGGCATAATTGCATTGAATCAAGTTGCACATCTCCTCTCATTAGGTAATTTAGTAGTCCATCATAACAAAGTCACAGTCTGCATAACTTTCCATCCAAAAAACTGCGATAATCTTGGTGCCTTTGATACTGGAATTAATACGATAGACTGCTAGGGCAATCAGGGGTGTAAATTTCTAGTTGGTATCTCAAATAACAAATAGGGTAATCAATATTTCAACCTGCAACATGTTGTTGATCAGATAATTATGTGTAAGAGAATACACTGTAGCGATTGCTGGCTATAGAGATTCCCTTCTACCCCAAGGACAAAGCAGAACCCAAGCCTCATTTAGTTCCAATGCCAAATTGTACTGCACTAAGAATATGTAACTCCTTTCTTGTTAGGAGGCTGGTCTGCTTTTACGTTGTAGCATTTGCATTCTTATTCCAAACAAACCAGGAAGTTGCCCAAAGCAGAAATGACAATAAGCTGATGAAAATTAAAAATCTATGAAATAAGAAATCTGGGACTACTCCAAGCAGAGAGCATGGACTAATATCCATGAACAAAATGTCAATTAATGAAGTAGAATTACCTTAGGAAATAATGCTCGACAAGAAGCACACCAGGTTCCACAAAATTCAACAATAACGAATCTATCTCCAGCTTGACTCATGGCACTCAAGAATTCTTCGGTGGAATGAATGTCAATCATATTTGGTGCATTCTTCACCCACCATTTTGGCAGGTCAGTTTCAGCATGCAACTGTAACAAATAATGGAAACAACATTAACAAAAGTATAGGAAGATGAAACAAGGTAAATTTCTCAACCCAACAAAAAGCACTTTTAGAATGGTGGGCTACTGACTGAGACATTTCAGCTACTCATAGGGTTAGTAGGTGGTTAATGCATTAACACATTTCTCTACCACTCACAGGGCTGTTGCCAACCACATCGGACGAAGAAGATACTTCCACATACCCTTTCCTCTCCGCTTGTGATCTCTTTTGTGCTTTTCCGTTTGTGAGATTGACAATATTTTTTCAACCCGTTTGATTTGGTTCACTGGTTTCTAGCCCGTCGAAAGGTCCACTCTATTAATAAGGTTTAGTCTCCTGTTGTTATTACTTGCTAAATAGGGCTAATTTCTTTTTTTTTTTTTCACTGGAAAATATAACAGCGACAATTTTTATCAAAAACTACTCGAATAAAATTTCATGTAATTTCTTATAATAGTGGGTCAAAAAAAAAATTCGTTACATGGAATAGAAGGACTGTGAAACTTGAGAGAGGAAGAACCAATGCTTCACTTTGTCATTTTTCATGAAGCCGGTTTATTCAAACTTAAAAACAAATGATCAAAAAGATTGAGAAGTCTTGCTTTAGTCAAACTCTTTGACCTGGTTTCTGCTCCCACATGGCTCGCCACGGCAGCGTATCAATCAATTAGTGTAATGAGCCTAATGATTTGTCCTCGGCCCGATAAATACATCCGGTTTTTTGGGGTGGGGGACAAGCCCAGGTGGGATAGGCCCAATAAATGCATTAAGTCGGCTCGTCCAAGTCCACAACCACCGTTTGACCTTCACGCTCAAAAGTATGGAGAGTGGCGCATCGGTGAATGGCGATCGGCGACCACCAGAGCAAGATTGAGTGAGTGAATAAAAGGAAAGGAGAAAAAAAAAAAACGGAAAAGGAATGGCGTACGTGAGCATGGGGGAGGCGCACAGAAGAATCACGGACTACCTGAACCGCTTCTGCGACGCCGTTTTGTCCCAAGACGGATCTTCCGTCAAACGCCTCCTCTCCCTTTCCTCTGACTCTCCCTCTCTCCTCTCTCTCGCCGACGCCCTCAACGTCTTCCAAGACGCCAACCGCTTGCTGAAGCAGTCCGAGAAGTACTCGCAGTTCGGAGATATAATCGCCCCGATTTTCCGTTCTGTGCAATGTTACCGACTTGGAAACTTGGTCGACTGTTACCAGGCTTTCGAAAAAGCCGCCAAGTATGTTTCTTTTTCTTTTTCTTTCTCTTTCTTTTCCCTTCCCTCTCTATTTTTGTATTTCTACTTTTTGTTTTTTTTGGGTCCTGGAGTTTTTTTTTTTTAATCGAAAAATTGGCAGTGCTTTTATCCAAGAGTTTCGTAATTGGGACTCGGCTTGGGCTTTGGATCCTTTATACGTAATTGCCTACGAGATTAGAGTTCTTGCCGAGAAGGTATGTATGATTTTGTTCTTTTTTTTGTTGGGATTTTTTGGATCATTTTCCTTGATATTGTAAAGGGTGAATGTGATTTAATTATCTTTTAAGTGCTGTTTGTGATCGTTTTTTAGGCTGATAGATGGCTGGCTTCCAATGGGAAATCTCCGGAAAAATTGAAAGGGGCCGGTTCGTTCCTTATGAAAGTCTTTGGTGTTCTTGCTGTATGTTCCTCTATTCCCTCGGCTTCTGTTCTTTAATCTTCACTTTTACTGTCAAATGTAAGAAGCTTCTGTAAGAATGCTAAATCCCGATATGTTTCCTCTGCTAACCATATGATGGCCCTTATTTAACTCACAGGGAAAAGGCCCGAAACGTGTGGGAGCATTATATATAACTTGCCAACTGTTCAAAGTCTACTTCAAGGTAATTTTTGGTTTTGTTCTGCTGGGGTTGAGGGAAGAGGGGAATGGGTGGATTGGGTAGAAAAGAATTATCTTCAGAGGAGCAATGTTAGACGTGTGGGAAAGTGCATGCAGCTTAAGCTGACGCTATGAAATCTGAGCACACTGTTTTGCAGCTTGGTACAGTTCATCTTTGCCGAAGTGTGATAAGAAGTATTGAAACTGCTCGAATTTTTGATTTTGAGGAATTCCCCAAGAGAGACAAGGTTAGATCTTGAGTTTCACAATGATGCATCATTTCTTTTTGTTTGAGCAGAGGTTAATTTTCGTACAATGGCTATTGCCCATGAAATAGGATTTTATTCTTTAGTCTTTCATATTGCAGGTTACCTACATGTACTATACCGGTCGTTTGGAAGTCTTCAATGAAAATTTTCTTACTGTACGTATCCTCATTTCATCTTGAGCTATGAGATTCAAGCTGCTTTGTAGACACAAAATTGCACATCAAGGCTTGAGTTTGTATTTTGCTTCAAGCTGGGAACACTGAGTACTGCTCTACTGGATGCATTTGTTTGTTCATAATAATTTTAGCTGATGTCATTCAGTCAGCATTGCATGAACAAACAATTTCTTTATTATATTTAATTAGACGCCGTGTTTGGGTTTTACATTGATTTGTTTTTTAAATTATGAATGTCAATATCAAATTGTAAACATTTGATTTTCTGGTTGCTCTATCCATTGGTTTCACTTTGTGACATGACAGGCTGATCATAAATTGTCATATGCCTTGATGCACTGCAACTCTCAATGTGAAGCAAATATAAGGTCTGTTTCAGCTATGCTTATTTCTAGTATCTGCCTCTGCTTGATAGGCCCCATGGGTGGCCTTTTCAGAACACCTTCAATGACACAATGCAGATCTTTTCCTAAGCAAGTGTATATCAGCATTTGAACAAGAAAAACTGAAATAGATATTAAATAATTCATATGGTAATCAAGAGGAAAGATAGACTATTACATTTACCATAACCAAATCTGTGTTGAGATAGAAGGAATGGGATTGTTTTTTGAAGTAATGACTGCTCTTGCCATACGTGCAAGTTGCACTTGTGTTTTTATGTCAACTCCTTTCTATGCAGTTTTCTTCATTCAAAAAAGTTGTTGAACATGCAGCAGCTTGGGCTGATTTTGAATTTTTTTTATTTTTTTGTGTGTTCATTCAGGATGATACTAAAGTATTTGGTGCCTGTAAAGCTTTCGATAGGTATCTTACCAAAGAACTGGCTCCTAGAGAATTATAACCTAGTTGAGGTATACCTTCTACTCGAAATAGAAATTCGGCGCTCTTTCCAATGTGTATTAAGTTGTGCAATAATTTCCATGTTGTAAAAAACAAAATTGCCATGAACCTATGTGATTTCCCAATCTCATGTGTTGTAAGCATCTTCCTAAAACCATTTTTGCTCAATTTCACTCATGTAAGCAGTGATTTTACTCGACAGTACAGTAATGTTGTCCAAGCACTAAAAAGAGGTGACCTTCAACTGCTAAGATCTGCTCTCCAAGAGCATGAAGACAGGTATGTCTTTCATTTGCATGCACAGGATCTTAAACGGGTGAAAAGTACTGGAGCAATCTGAGTAGCAACTACCAAGTCATTTCCTTTCTTCTTTTAGGTTTTTAAGATCAGGAGTATATCTTGTCCTTGAGAAGCTAGAACTTCAAGTTTACCAAAGATTGCTCAAGAAAATGTAAGTTTGGTGGCTTATTCTTGCAGACAAGCGCATATAGACCTACTTGAGTTTGATGGTGTCAAAACACTTTATGATGGTTTCGTTGTGACTGGTACAGTTACGTTATCCAAAAGCAGAAGGACCCTACCAAAGCCCACCAGATGAAGTTGGAAGTAATTGTGAAAGCATTGAAGTGGCTTGGGATGGACATGGATTTGGACGAGGCATTATTCTTTAGTCATGCGCATCTGTGATGGATTATCTTTATTAATTCTCCTCGTATGGCTGTGAAATCTGGTATGCTATCTAATTGAACTTTCTGTTGCATTTGCAGGTTGAGTGTATAGTGGCCATGCTAATATACAAAAACCTCGTGAAAGGTTACTTTGCTCACAAGAGCAAAGTGGTAGTATTGAGCAAGCAAGATCCTTTTCCCAAGTTAAACGGCAAGCCCGTTAGTTCATAGAGGTGTTTGAGATGATGTTAGTAAATTAACGTAAGCCAGCCTTGTAGCAATGGACATGCGAGTGGCATAAACAGATGTCTCCTTATTTTGTGGATCTGGTTTGCATGTGATTCATTGTACCATTTTTGCTGTGCTTCTGTTGTATTATATGGTTCTCCGCGGGATTTTGGTTGATTGATGCAAAGTATCCGTGGAATCAGCAAAGATGAGTGTGTGGAGGGCTTTCTCGCTTACAATTACTTCCATTAAGTAAAAATGATTCAAATAGCGTTTATCACTAACGACTAGATGGCTTGTTAAGTAGGCCCATTTGTTATTTTGGATCTCATACGGTATCAGAAAATGACAACCGGCCCATTTTCTCGTCTTTTGCATTTGCCCTCCTCTCCCTTTCCCGGGGGAGATTATCCACAAATTAAGATGCCATAAGGTTGATTTTACTTGATAACTTAAAAAAAAAAAAAACAGAGAGAGAGAGGAGGGATAGGCGGGTTTTAATAATAACAAACGATCAATGAGTTGTGTGCTTGTGGAAAAGCTCACGTAAGTAATCACGAGTCGTGAAATGAGTAATTATTGCAATAAATTATTTCTTCAACTCGACAAATGTCTCATTGAAATTCTTAAACTGTGTAATTATGCGCGGGACCCGCCAATTCAGCTATCAAGTTTGTGGAACTAACCTATCTTGAAAATTTTGCTTTGGATCGACAGGATATATAAGTCACAAGGCCCTGAGCTTTGCCAAGACTCTTGTATGTACGTGAAAACATATAAAATCTGAAGCACTAATTAATGTCTCAAGTCCAAATCTGCTAAGTGGGGGTGCAAAAGGAAATATTCTTAAATTCGAAAAAGCTAAAAGAAAGATCTTTACTTTCTTAAAAGGAACGAAGAGAGATCAAATCAAATCAATTCCTTAACTGATTTGTTTGAATATTCTTTATGTCTCGGCTATTCACCAGAGAGTGAAAAGGAGATGAATAATTATCTGTTTTTCAAAAGAAGTAGCAGAATAAAAGAAGCACATTTAATTTATTAAGGTGAACCCTCCTCAATTTTCATGTTTAGACTTATATTGCTAAAAAAGGATTGCTAGGTGGTGACGCCAATTTGGTGTTACTGTCTCATGTCACCCGGATGATAATACCATTTGGTAGTACCAATTTGGTTTCATGATCAGGGTCATATTAGTTGGTAACACAAAATTGGTATCACCTCTAGTGACGCCACGCATCTTCTTTTGCTGAAATTTGCCAAATGTTGTCTGTAGCCTGTGCATTATAGATGAAAGTTCTTGGTAGTATATTGACATTATTTACTTTATCACGGATTTCCCTAGTCCTCCTAATAAGAACTCACGTAATGAGGACAGACTTGCCATTAATAAACTTCGGCTTCCAATTAACCCGTATGATAGCCGACATTCAAAGTCAAATTTGGATAATTAATTTTTTTTTTTAACAAATTATAATTTCTACTTCGTTCATCCCTTCCCCTTGAACCAGATATTTGCCTCCATATGAATAACGAAGGATAAGCCTCCGTTCACGGCCACTACTTGTTCTTGTTTCACAACCATATGAAAGATCAAGGCCATTCATTGATGCATGTATATGCATCCAGACAACATCGTAGACAAACGTAGCATTTCTCCAGGTGATGTTTGATACACGCACAAAATAAATAAATAAATAAAAGGAATAAGAAGAAGAAGAAGAGCTGCAACTCTTCTGTGTATCATCACTATCAGGATCGATCATGATAAACTTTATTCAAGAGCAGAAGAAAGAAAATGCATGCACAATTTTGTACGGTTCCATCATATTTAAAATCCCAGCACGCTTTTTGTCTATCGCCATATGTAAATTCTGAAGTCTGAACCATTCAATTATAAGATTATCTTACAAATTTTCACAAACTACATGCACTCATGATAAAGTGGATAAATAAAGAAGCTCATCAAATTTCAAGAAAATGGATACATATGTTATTCTGGAGTCCCTATCAACCATGAACAAGGCCTTGTGATATAGCCATTAGTAAGATGGCGGCTTCCTTCTCGTCTTGAGGGAAAACTCTTTGAAAAGCTGAATGATTCTTGTTTAAGGTGATCGTTAGGTCCTCGAAACAAAGCTTCTTTGAAGCGCCACCTCTGGCGGTGAACTTGCACCTTTTCTTGAAAGGAAGATTTTTGTTAGCGATTTTTCTCTCCTTATGTTTAGCCTTGTTCTTCATCGTTGGCGTGTTGGCGACAAAAAGAGTGCCATTTGCACCTCCCGCAGCTGCAGCCATGGCCGCCCGCCTTGCCTTCCTTTGCCGAATTCCGCAAGCGTTGCAAAGTGACTGCACCCCGATATACACGATTGGATGTAGGCTTTGGAAAATCAAATGTAATAATTATTTGGAGTAAGGAACTAGAAAAAGAAAAGAGGATAAATACCTTGGGGCCTCTTGGCCCACTCCTCCATAGAGGGGTCTTAGTCGTGTTACAATCAGCGCAGACCCTAATTGTATTGCTGCTGCTGCTGCCTTTAGGGCAATCCTGCAGGCTGCTATTATCGATCTGCAGCAGCGAGGATCTTTCCTTGTGATCTTCATATTTCTGCATAGAACCTTCTGGTATATCCGCAGCCAGTTGATCCGAGCTCATTATCATCTTCCTCATCAACCTCATTTTGGAAGACATCCACCTGACTGAAATGTTCTCGCTTTTATCCTCTTGTTTGTTATTACCATCTTTCTTGGACACAGACAACCTTAAAACATTACAATTCTCGTTCTTGAGTGTCGCACTCGCACGATCACACGATGTGCCAGGCGAATTGCTCGTGTCAGCCTGTCTTATTGATCAAGGAGAGAATGAAGCCACCGGGTTAGGGAATCAACAAACGCAGGCAAAGATCACTCGAATTTGATACTATAAACTATGTAATAATAAGCATGGTTTAAGGTATATATATGATCACCTTTTCATGTTGTAAAGGCAACGAGTCGCTGTGATAATATCGTCCTCCTTCTGGAGTAGTGTCGATGAAGTCGTGGTAAGACTGAGAAGAGAGGGAAGAAGCAGCTTCAGGGGTGCCATCATGATGATTATAAGTGAAAAGCTGTTGAGGTTGATCATCATTAAGGTCTATTAGAAAAGGAAGAATCGATGGATGGTCATTGGGAGCCATGGAGAGAGAGAGAGAGAGAGAGAGAGAGTGTGTGTGGACAAAAGGGAGAGGAGAGGGAAAAGAGAAGAACCAAGCAAAGTCTTGTTCTTGTTATCTAATTATGTATAGCTGATGAGAGAGGAGATGATCGATCGTGTCGTGGAGGCAGATTAAGCCCTTACGAGACAATCATAAATATACAAGATGGTTCACGTGACTTGCCCCAATCAAACAAATATGTTAAGGAGACAAACAAAAAGGAGTGTGGGTTGCTGCTGCTCTGCTGCTGCTTCTGCCGCTGCTCGCTGCACAGCCTCAAATGACAAAAACCCTATCTGCAAAAGAGAGTTTACCCCATCAGCCCCATCCATATAGTTACAGCACGCAGTCAGCCCCATAAGTATGGCCTCACAATAACCAAGCAATCTCCCAGAATCATTATAATTTATGGCATGAATTCATGAATTTTTTTTCTCTATTTTTGTGGGAAATGTTTCTGTAAGTATCGTGGTTCAACTACCACATATAGGGTTTGAACCATTTTTTGCAATTGCTCAGTTCACTACCTAGTATGGAGATCTAACTAGTTGTCAGCACAAACTACTCGAGGTGAGAATTTGGTAGTTTTACAGAAATTTGGCTTATCTGGCCCTTCTAGTAGCGAAAAAAAAAAGGAGGTAAGCAAATCGTTTAGAATTATTATTGCTTAAGTGGTAAATTTTTTTATCGGTAAAATTAAATCAAGACATATTTGGCCTAGATGCGTGGAGGTGATAACAGCCCTATTATATCTCTTTTAAGAGTTCAAGAAGAATATGTATGTATGTAGATATACACACAAAACAATTATTCGGCTTCATTGTGGTGTCTTGATCCAAGTATCTCTCCTGAATGTTTGGGCCTTGGGTACCAGCCGGTTGAAACTTCCCACCCTTTTTTTTTTTTGTTAAAAAGTCTTGTTTTTCTGAATATACTAAGGAAATTACAGAACTGAAACTCTGGGAAGAAATGGTCAGTCTCCCAACTTTGAAAAGTTGCAATATTGTCCCCATAGTTTCACCAACAAACCAAGTGCTCTCAACTGACATGTATTTACCAAATTACTCTTGGAGTCGAATCTTACGGCGCCAAAGCTAAAGTAGTTACCAATCAGGGTAAGATTTTCTTTTTAGGTTCCCCGGAAAATCACTAGCGTAAGATTCTCCTGCCAAAATGAATGGTCCTGAACTGTCCTGGCTCTTTCAATGTAGGTTTTTACTTCGGATCGGTAAGTCTTTTCACATCGTTTAACCTCTCAAGAGAGCCAATTGGTCAATTCGGAAACGAAATTGTGACGATATCATAACAAATGCACAGTCAAAGTTCGTTGGGTTTCTTCTTCGTTTTTTTTTCATCAGCAACGTTCACTCCGTCAAAGTTCTCCCCTTTAGAGTAGGATTTAAATTTTTATTGTCGGAACGGCAAGGCATCCGAGCTCTTTCTGAATACGTAACTGATAATTGTTCTTCAGCCCGTTTTTAAATTACTGGGATTTTTTTTTCACGGTAAAACGCATGCATAAGAGTATAGTAGTTATACGCACAACTACAGTAAGTGAAATTCAGCTAATAGATCTTCTCGGATAAAAAAAAAGAAAAGCTAATGAATTTCATAATTTATTAAGGGCCATATATAGGCATGTATCTCTGTGTGTCTCTGTGTCTCTGTGTGTGTGTCCAATTAATGATATTTTTGCCGGGTCCGGTATAACATGGAATAGTTGTTGTCATAGAAGGAATATTTTGAGCAGCAAAGCTCAGCAAAAAGATGAAATCAGCATAATTGTTCGGCTGCCGTATCCACATACATAAATTAGTGGCTGCCAAAAACGTTGAATGGCCATTGAAGACAAGTAGTATAATTGCTACTTTTGCAAATTTGATGGACTCCCCAAACCTTAGCAGCCAACGGATGGGCTTTCTTCTTTACACTTAAGATTCTTCGCTCACATCTCATATCTTTGCTCCAATGAATTTCAGTGTTAAATCTGGCTAGGACAGCAATCACAGGGCATAGACTCCAATTTTTTTCTTTTTTAATTTTTATAAGAGCTTGATTGGAATTGAATTAAAGCAGTTTTGTCATTGAATTATAGCTAATATTAATCTATTATTTGTTAAGATTTGTAATAAATGGATTAAATTGAATTTTTTATTAAAATGAATTGAATTCTGTCCAACTTTAATAAGAATTACTAATTCTGTACAATTTTATTCTTTTTAAAGTATGAAAATTTAATTGAATAATTGTACTCAAAAATTCGTAATTCAAAACGAAGAAATCAATGGAATTGCATTGAATTTTATAAATTTCTATCATTCCAAACAAGCTATAAGTGAATTTATGAATTAATATTAAGGAACTAAAGCATGTTCACATGACAGCTCTTGGCAAGAGACAACAATTGCAAGATACTTCAACCGCCAAACTAACCCTTATGTCCTAGAACACATTTAATTTCATATATATAGTTGCATTGGTGTTATCACTTGGGTGACCAGTGGGCTGGCCCCAGTGGCTTTAATACTTTATATCATTAAACTACGTATTATGGAGAACTCCTATTCTCTAATTAGAACCCTAGGTTACATATACAAATGCATTTATATATAGCACAAGCGGAGCTAGATAAACTAACATATACCCATTTGTGTTGATCAGTCATACAAGGAAGCAGACAAGATGGGATGCATGCAACAAGGAACATTTAATACTTCTTGTCTGTATTATCCCATTAGATTGACATTATCCATGGAACTTAGCTGGAAAAATAAATGCGCATATAAAAGTCTTGTGATCACGAGGCAGGCTACGTAGGCAGCCTAATTATCACTCCCGTACGTGTTTGGAGGCAGAGACATCGATTGAGACATCGTGAAAATATTACAGAATATGTACAAACATTGGTAATTTTCACTGGGGCTTGCAAATCCAGAAGGGGCCGTGGTCTCCGTTGCTAGATTGTCAGTGATGTCCTCTAATGGCAAAAGGTTCCATATCCCCTTCTCTCTCTCTCTCTCTCTCTACACACACACACACACACACACACACACATATATATATGAGAGTTTGCAAAATTCTTCTGGGCACCAGAAAAGTTCTTATGGGCATGCAGCAGAGGCTTCGGATGTAAATTGGAGGACTCTTTTCTGGCAATACAGTCCGTTTCAATGGCATTCTAGCACCTCAAAGTTTTGACGCTTACATTTTTGTAACCCAGCGAATAGAAAATTATGATGATTTTTTTATTAAAAAATTTATTCAACTGCAAATTATACAATAAAATAAAAATTTCAATTTTCACAAACATTATATTTACTTTTTAAGATTAAAATTCAAGATTTCAAAGATTATGATTAATTGATTGTCAATTGGACGAGCAACTTGGTGGCTATTGGCTAATGAGTTGTGGGTGGGGACCTTGTTGCTGTTAGAATCGACTATAAGAATTGTCGATGGGCTGAAATTTTGCTTGCTTCAAAGGACAAACCAGGAGAGTTTATGTTAACCTTCATTGCAGGGCATTAATATATACGCATATATTGCATATCAAAGTGGTGGGCAGTGAAATTTAACTATGTTGAAAATTCATCACAATATGTCGGATACATAAATCTCAGTTTCAATTAATTTTTTTAATGCATAGTGTTCGGATGAATTAACAACTAGAAGAAATAATGTATTCATTTTTTCTTTCCAAAAAATTACCTGTGGTAAAATATATGTGCATGTTTAAAATTTTAAAAAAAAAATAACAAAACAAAAGAGAGAGAGAGAGAGAGAGAGCCTGCATACTGCATATAATTTTTTAAGACAAGATATTTAGTTGTATTAGATCTTAATGTAAATTTTTTTTTTTTTTTTGTGGCGTGGACCGAAGTAACCTATTATATATATTTGATTGGATGGGTAGAAAATCCTGTGAGCTTTTTGTTTACGGACAATTAGTCCCTTGCAATTGACATAAAACCCTCTTGCCAATTAGCTTTTCCTGTTCTGAGAGTCCATGCCCACTTAAATTTACAAGAGGAGACAGCCTTAAGCAAAATGTTTAATTGGATTCGGTTTCCGATTAAGCCCATAGTGCAATTGGGTTCTTTTCTTTTATACAGATAAACTCATCGCCTATTTAGATAGACTCCATGGCCTCTCTCTTTTCTAATGGTATGGCATGGTATAGATAGGGTAATGCTAAAGTTATCTAAAAACTTTTATTACAATTTTTTTGTTGGGTTTGGACCACAGATTGAATATTTCTGGCAAAGTTAGCCATTGATCAGGAAAAAAAAAAAAACAAAAAACAAAAAACTGCCGTATAGTTAGCTGTGGCCAGAGGGCAAATATTAAATAAATAGACTGCAGATCTTGCCTGTAGACACGATGGGTGTCCGCCGAATTGGTAGTGAGATCGCAAGCCCAATCTTAAGATCAGATGCGAAGTCAGTATAGGCCCAAAATGAAGCTCAAGCCCAAGACGTTTGCCATATTGCGGATTAAAACTATTGAACTTTTGGGAAATTATTGCATGGTCCAATTAAGCAAAATTATAGTCGATAAAGTTAAGTAAATATGATTTATTTTTATATTTTATATAAAATATTTTATATTATATGTAAAATATTTTCGTAATATAAAATTATATATATATATATAAACATATATATGATATAAAAACTAATTTTATTTATTTGAATCCACTATTTCTAAATTCACCTAAAATTTTTCTTATTGTATATGAGTGGCTCATTTTATTTTTGTTGTAGGTTTCATGGTTCGCGTTAACGATTCCATAAAATGATTATGGATGTAAATATTGCCGCCGACTTGACGTTGTTACTTTTTTTTTTTTTTCGGTGTTTACAATAATAAGGGTACATTCTATTGGGTTATTTTTATTTTTTTTTAATTATTTTGGATCATGACTCTCAATGATATAATGTCTCACAATGATACATTCAACACTTTGCTCCGGGAATGCTTTCTATTGATTGTTTCTTCGAAAAGATAATGTAAATTATCTTAGTTGTGGACACTAAATTTAGTCAAAGATTAAAAGATGAGAGGTCAGATGACCTCAGTTTACCTAGCTACCAAAAAAAAAAAAAGAGAAAAAAAAAGAAAAAGAAAAAGTTAACTCTATCGTGGATCGAATTAAAGTAGCAAGAGAAGACTGATAATTAAATTCGTAGATCAACAAACATTCTCTGCCTATTGGTAACGCCTGTAGTTGCTTTGTTGCTTTGTCCGAACCCACTTTTTGACTTGGGAGAAAGCTGAAAGTGCAAACTCCAACGCGCCACCCTACTTGCAGTACCCCATGAATAATAGACACCTAGATTCCTTCATTCGTTTGAAATAACAATCAAATTTGTCCCCCAGCGTTTATAGACTTTTTCAATTTAGTGTTAAACATTTGAAATTTTCCATCGTAATCCTAAAACATTGGACAATTTTTAGAATCTAATTAAGGTTATGCTCAACTGCTTTGTCAATGTCATTTCTTCCGCCACTTGCCACTCCATGTCCACCTTTACTCCTTGGGATTTCCATTGCCTTTAAAAAAAAAAAAAAAACAAACTGGAGAAAATTAAAAAACAAAAAGGAAGAAGAAGAATTTCGCTACCCAGATACCTAGATTAGAACAAGGGTGGCATTTGGTAGCTATAGCAGTAGAGGAGAATCTGGCAAAGATATGTAATGGGTCTGAGAACGATGAATATGCCTTCGGTTAGTGCTCGGAAGTTAGAATGTAAGCGTGGTCATTTTATTATGTAAAAATATAGATAATTTGGCTGTAATTATTAGGCCGGGGGGGGGGGAGGGGGAAAATAAAATAATAATAAAAAAAAAAAGGTCGGTGCCTTGGCGGTGGCGGTGCGTAATTTAACAGACGTTAATTTTATCGTTGAATTGCCACATTTTAAGCTCTAACAATGTTTAGGACTATATCCAAAGATATGAAAGTGTATGACTACATCGTGTCAATTTATGAAAGATTTCGACTTTTTTTTTTTTTGGGGAGGGGGGGGACGTGGGGGTTATCCGTAAATATTTTTAAATCATTGTTGATCTTTTTGATAAAGTAGATGTCCTAATCGTGACGATCATGGAGGCCTTTTATAAAGCAAAATGTGAGATATATCTTCTTCTTTTTTTTTTTTTTTTACTATGATTGGCTTTCGCGAGGATAGAAAAAGCGATTCTCGTTCAGACGCAATAAAGAAAACAGCTCCCCAATAAATCTAGACTTTGGGAAGAAGAGTAAAATTATATTCCAATACCCAGTGAATAATGTCTAATAATAATTAATATATATATATATATATATATATTATAAATAAATAAAATTAGATACAAAAACTTGCTGTATTATCTTTAGATTACTTACATATTAATTTTTATATATTATTATGTAATAGTTCTATAAAAGAAAAAGCAAAGGGTGTGGTTGTAAATCGTTGGCACATAAAAAAAAATGTTGGCCACCCAAGGAAAAAAGGAGCAGTGGCATTATGATTGGATTCTGTGTGTAATTTCATCACATGATATGGTGGATTTAATAATTGTTGGACCCACACTTGCAGTCTGTATCATTGATTATGATAATATAAAATCAATAATTATAATAATATAATATATATATTTACATATAAAATGCGTTTAATTGACTTTAATTAAAATTTAAACTCAAAATTTAGTGTAACTCTATAACATGTCCGATAGCTATATATATAATCCGATGGAAGTGAAACCATTTGAAAACTGTCCAACTGAATATAACTGAAAGCATGGGAATGACTTCTGACGGTATGTACCAGAAAAAGGCTCATAATGGTACGTATGCGAACAGGATTGTGACTCAAAACTTATTGGAGTATAGTTATATCCCAGTCCGAGGGAAGGGCACCTGATGGAAGGGTGCTTCAGTAAATTACAATCCTTGCCATTCTTTTTGGGGTTTGAAGGTTGGTTTTTCTTCTTCTTCTTCTTCTTCTTCTTTTTTTAATTTTTTTTATAAAAAAAAACAAAAGAAAATAAGGTTGACACTTACAATGTTAGTTAAGAGTATATTATGCTCGTGAAAAGAATAAATTTTGTAAGAATATACTTAATTTTATTAAATACTTTGATATAAAATAAAATTTATGATTTTTGGTATGAAAATGAACATCTGGTTTACTAATAGATTATTTATCATATTCAGTGATTTGTTGGAAGGTAGCTTAAAACCTATAAAGACAAAAAATTAAAAAAAATAAAAAATTAATTACATCCCATTAATCGTGAACGCTGGTTAGATGAATTTTATTTTATCACGTGACGGTGGACTACACTAATCGGTGTTTGACAGATCAGGCTCAAGTTTTGAGAGTTCATTTATCATTCCAATGTATAATGTCTGTCATATGTGTGTACTAATTGAGTCTGCTACACAGAATATGAACTTTTACTTTACACAATAATTGTTGTTTCTTCCACTTACTGTTATCGTCAGTCGTGTGGATGGATGGATGGATACCGTTGGATTGGCGGAATGGCTCCGATAGTTCAGCAGCTATGGATGCTTTTGTTTTTTTTTTTTTTTTTTTTGGGGTTTGTGGTTCCAATGGGCCAAATTAATTATTTCGCAATGGTGGATCAGTGTGTTTGAAAATGAAATCCCTGTCGCCTTTCTCTCACTTTTAAAATAAACTTGGTGCATGATTATAATTTACTTTAATAGCTCAAAGTGGAAGAGATTTGGTACAAATTTGTCGAGCACGAAAGAAACCTTTGTAAACTGCTGGCAACATCCGGCAAATGAGGTGTCACATCTTGCACTACTGGCCGCCCATTTAGCTCGTTCCGTCAATTCAGTGGTCCTGCGTCCTCTCTCTCATGTTGGCCGTAACCAGAAGGGGTCGAAGAACACCAAAAAAAAGAAAGAAAAAGAAAAATGCTCGACCGAATTGGAGAACCAATCCAGATGATTGCATGTTCGGAGTGGTTAATTTTCAATTTGTCATTGATTTTCTTTACTTGTTTAGGCCTTTTATTTTGTTGAAACGAATAAAATTAACAAAGTAAAGTAAAGTAAATGTATTTTGCACATGAATTCATATATTACATTATTATAATTATCAATGTAATATATAAATATATCTGTATAACACATAAAATTGATCGTATTCATGAAATTGTAATCGACAACAATCATGTTTCGATATATATGTATATATAAAAGATTTAATATGTTGTGGTAAATAAGTACTCGATGATGAATTGAAGCAGGGATAATGCTTTCCTTGAAACGAAAAGATGTCTGATCATGATCATTAGAGGCAAGAGGAGAAGTCCAGGGCAGTAATCAACATGTGAAGATTTCAGGCACCGGGCGAGGTGGGATGAGGGAAGGAGATTCTCTCATTCGTCGTGGGTTATATGAATCAGAACAGGGAGGGCATGGCGACAGATCGGTGCATGATTCTATTTCTATCTACATCATTAGTGTCAAGTGAGCCACACGCAAAATAGCGTTATGGCCAGCTCATTATTTGTCCCAGAGTTGTCTGACTATACGCAAGGACTTTGTTTGGATTTGTGAGCACTATATTATGAGCAGAGAGTTTGAGAAACAAGCCGCAGCTCAAAGAAAAGAGCTGATGACGAGAGCCCCAGCTGGAAAGAGCCGCGGGTTTACAGGATACTGTCCATGGAGCAAACAAAAGCCACACTCCCATGGCA
This sequence comes from Ceriops tagal, assembly GCA_021533255.1. Taxonomy (NCBI): domain Eukaryota; kingdom Viridiplantae; phylum Streptophyta; class Magnoliopsida; order Malpighiales; family Rhizophoraceae; genus Ceriops; species Ceriops tagal. The sequence continues at coordinate 3,124,756 of CM038596.1, forward strand.
GGGAGGTGGGATCCAAAGCTCTTTTTTTTTTTTTTTTCTTTTTTTGGCTCATTTGTACTCGGTGATATTCAACTCTAAGCTTAAGCGGATCAAGGAATTTCTGTCAGTCGAGCAAAAAAAAAAAAAAAAAAAAACGTACCTCATCTTGCCATCATTACTCGTATCTAGTAATCCCAATCAATTAATATAACTGACTGGACAAGATCCAAACGTAATCTTTAATTGGTTCGTTACATCCGGCTTTGATGTTCAAAGATGCTGGAGGGTATAAACAAAACTCACTAAGTGGGAGAAGTAGAAAAATTAAGGAAGCTTCTTCAAATCAAGCAATACATCTAAAAATGTCCCCATCTATCTCTTTTCGTCCTTCCCTAATTCCACTTTCTTTGCTGCAGCTTCTCTCGCACTGACGCTCATTAATTTTATACTAATAGAAACATGGATCTTCTGGACGGAAAATTCAGAAATGATATCATGAAAATATTGAGTGTCCTAAAAAAATAGTAGAGTAGTAAAAGTCTAAACCCCAACACAATTATAATGCTGAAGAAGCCTGTCAGCTTCTCTAAGACCACTAAAATAGGCACCGTGAGTAGTAGAATAGTGGGTTCTATGAGTTGCCTCCCCTGCAAATAGAATTTGAAGTTGAGCAGGAACAACCGACAAAAAACTATCATTGTTGGGTAATGGCTCCGCCAATGAGTCCATATCGTCTCCACTCGATCCAACTGCAATGTAACTGTATGATCCCAAGAACAGAGGATCGTTACCCCATTTGCTCTTCAAGACCTTGGTGGAGAAAACGTCACTTCCGTTAGAAGTCTCCGCAGAGCTGCTAGCATTACTGTTGTGTAATTCATAACCATTGGAATCCAGTTGCTTGTGGGGTTGATGTAAGAAGGCAGCCACTGTTTTTGAAACCCCATCTATAATTCCTTCATCGCTAAGGGATTCAAGCTCAAGAGCTTCTTTCCCAGCAAACCAAGATAGCAACACACTTGAATTCTTATAAATTGGACACAAGGAAGCTGTCCTCCTCATCCACCATGGTATATTTTCGTCCTTCAATGCAGAATCTGGTCGGTGAAAAGCCATTTGCAAGAATGGGAACCTTTTCCCATTCTCGTCTCTCCAATCCTGCCTTGAACTCAATTGCAAAAACAGCTTGTTAACAACACCATATCCTAGCCTTGATATAGCCTCCGTCTTGAAAGATGGAAGAGGAGGGCTGAACATACCTGGATCTTGGCCAATTCCAGCCTTAAGAACCCCAAGTGAGACTGTGACTATAACATGATCAGCCAACATAACCGAGCCGTCACAGAAATAGAGCTTCACTGGCATATGATCATGACCATTTTCCATTGGCGTGTGTTGGGCTGCTTGCCACTCTATTCTCGTGACCCTGCGGCCCAATTGGATAAGACCTTCAGGCAGAACAGAAGCTAGTGATTCAATTATGCTCAAGTAGCCCTTGGCAATGGTGATTTCTTCACCTGGAAACAAGCAGTACTCGCTTTCTGCATCAAAATCCAGTGTTAAGAGATCACCTGCAGAAGTATAAGTCCTTTGAGTATTCTCATGCATTGCAAAGATGGCTTCTTTTAGTAACTCTTTGCCCCAATTACGACACCCTTCGATCTGTTCTTGATCTTGCACAGAATCCCTGTAAGCATCGAGGCATTTTCTAAGGAAAGAACCAACACTAAGCTTACCAAGGCCATCGCCATTTATCGTACCAAGCTTGGAAGCTTTTGCAGCAAGTTTGTAGAAATTTACTTCGTCATTGCTTTCATTACCGTCGGGCAACTTTCCCTGAGCATAATCCATCAGCTTCTTGAAAAGAGTGGATATGGACTCCACAAGAGATGGATCAGGCTGGAAACCTCCTTCAGCAATGGTCTTTGGATCGTCCAAGAAACCATCCATGCACTCCCATGGCTGCTCAGAGTCCAACGAATGGATTTCTTGAGCAATTTTGTGAATTGGGCTGCCACCAATTCCATGGATCCATGTTGCACCCATCTCTATCCGGTCGCCACCAAATTCTGAAGTGTAAATTCTGCCACCAATTCTTGTACCTGCTTCTACAACACATAGCTCAAAGATGTCCTTTGAGCTGGTGGAAGTGTAAAGCTTGTTTGCCGCAGTGAGACCTGCCATTCCTGCTCCGATAATCACAATTCTTGGCTTCTTGGCCACCATTGTTGCTAGCTTCACTGACACCAAAAGAAAGAAGAAGAGATGAAATTAAATTGACCAATAGAAGGCAGAAGAGAGATACCTGCAGAAGGACAAAGTGTGAGGCCTGGTTGCAAATGAATTACTGATTAACTAACTTATAAGGGCAGTGTCTGTAGGTTTCAGCATCTGTTAACATTTTATTCTCTTTTCCTCTAATACAGAGAGTGCTCTAATTTCTTTTGCTCACTACTATTAATCTTAAATCATTTCACGAGACTATTACAACAGAGAACCACAAGAGTCTTAAAAAAAAAAAAAGGAAAAAGAATAAAACAATTTGTATGTTATATTTAAATTTAGAATTTTAAAATATTATATATATATATTGACCAGTTGCTCCTTAAATCAAATGTCCCTAGCCTATGTCAAAGTCACGGCTACCTGCCAAATGGGCATGGCCTCTGTCACTTGTACCGGTCTGCATCAGCAACAGACTGAAAGTGTAACTTTTCATCCGATTTTTACAGCTCGGCAAAAATCTTGACATGTACTGATTACCAAATAGTAAAGAAATCATGGGGATGGCCAGGGACAATAAAAGATTGACAGTTCATGTAAATTGGTTTTGGGTGTGGCCCACCAACTGAACAAGTTACCGGCCCTGAACTGTCCACGGATTGTCATTACATAGGTCAAACCGAAAATAAATAGGAAAAAAAAAAAAAACACAAAAGGAGGCCATCACAGAATTCTAAATTTGACCAACAAAAATATTTGATACCCGTGGAGGTAAAAATCACCCACTGACAACTCTGTCCATATATGTCTAATATGTAATTTACATTTCAATACTTATTCTTTTTGAACAATTTCGATACTTATTCTACAAATATATAATCACTTATACAATCTTATATTTATACATTTATGCGTTTTAATTAAGGAGATAATATTTATATAAGCTATATATATATATATATACAAAATATGCATGAATAGAAATATGGTTTGAAATTATTCGAAACTAAACCATGTTTTCTAAACCATCAAACTAAACTAAATTGACAAATACAATTCAGTTTATTTTGATCTGATTTTCAATTTAACCAGATAATGCACAACGGAAGTAGTGCATCTTTTTACAAGTGAAGCGTTCCAAATATCAAATACCGTTCCAAGAATTCTTTGCATAATAATACTGCAACTAGATTCGTCTCTAAAATTTTAAAAAAAATAAATAATTTGAAGCAATTGAAAAAAAAAAATTTGAAAATAGCTCCTTTCACGGGCCAACTTAGAATTTAAGAATTCTGATTGGGCATTGCTTTGTCTTATATTCTCACACGAGCCCCCTTCCACGTCCCTGTTCTCCCTCCCACCTCCCAAAAAGAGAAAAACGAAAAAAATAAAAATAAAAATCTATCATTTATTTCTTTTGGACCTTTGGACGTTACTTAGCTTGATATGCCTATATATATATATATATATATATATATATATATATATAGTTTAAAGCTTGTATGATAAGCCCATATTGTGCAAGAACAAAAGCAAAAGATTAATCTTAATGGCGATAATCACCATTATAGCTTGCCTTTAAAACCTGCTTTGGGCTATTTTTTGTTGTTTTTATTAATTATGAAAGAAAAAAAAAATCAATCTTCTCTGCATGAGGATCCTCAATCTCTTCAGCAAAAAGTTTTTGTCATTTTTTTAGTAAATATTTTCATTGCGAGATTGGTTACAATATCCAGCTAGGGCCTTAACTTTCGTCTAAATCTTCATTAAAGGTAGTGCAGATATCATATCATATCATAGCCCCAAATATAAAAATATCGAGAAAGTTGGGGGCCTGTTCTTTTCCACCCTATTCAATTTGAGGAGAGATGGTTGTGCACAGGGAAACCTCGATTGACCAGCCAATTGGTAACGCACTCAGATTCAGTACTTTCCTAGTCAACTAGTGTAATCGGAACAATTTTGTACCATCGTTTCCGAAATTCTTAAGATCAAATGTTGCTTATTTTTTAAATGGGTGGGAATTTTATGAAAAAGAAGAAAATTGCATGAAAATTTGTGAAATTAAAGTTAGCATTAAATTTTCAATTTTAACTTTTAGTTAGAGTTAGTTAATCAATAAAAAAATTAAGATTAAAAGTTTTAAATTTAAATTTCAATTAGTATCAATTAATTATATATATAAAAAAAAAATTAGCATGTAAGGTGAGTGGGAAAGATCTAAAAGGTGTCTAAATTGGAAATCCCGCAACTACAATTTCTGTCTCGTAAATAATGCCTTTCACTGAGGTGCTACCCGACGTGAGTAACGACCTGCATGTGCAAGTGGGTATGTAAGCATTTTTTATTTCATTTTATTTTATTTGTGCATCAAGAAGGAGATTGAATGGTGTATTATTATTAGTTGTTCAGTTGAACGTGTGTAAGTGTCAAAGTGTATAATTAATCAGTGATTTCGATTCGCTCGTTAAATTAAAAAATTTAAAAAAAAAAAAAAGGAGGGGGAGGGGGCATTAAATAGGTAGAAAACAAGAACCGCAGCGTTGGTGCATCAAGATCAAGGCTTCATTCAAATCCAAGTCAAAACCTAAAGTTTCCCAAAAACACAACTCCCACTCTACGTCGTCTCTGACAATTCAAATTTTAAAATTACCTTTGAGCCTCGAAGCTTGGACCTGATAAATGGGTCTCGCAGCGTGGGATGGATCACGTGCATTCGCAAATTTGCCTGCCTGCACAGACAGTGCAATGAAAACGATGCCCGAAAAAAACACGTGCAATCTTCTCCTCTTGCACACATACTCGGCGCTTCTTTATTTCGTGTTCTGGCGCCCTCGCATCTTGGCCTGATCTTTCCCTGTATGGCGCTGGAGTAAGTACACTAATGTTATAGAGATCAATTTCAGATTGATAGTGTTCACTCACTTGGGTGCATATAATCAACCCATTACGCAGGCAACGGTTTTTAACAATTCTGGTACGATTTAAGAAACATTCGTCCATCTAAAGAGGAGGTGTGGTGTATGAATCCAAAACTAAATACTTCAGCTTCAGATAAGCAATAGGCTCAGACCATTAGCCCACATTGACAATCGGACATTCCTACCGCTATCCATCTTTTACCAACAAGGACAACACAACCTAAAATACATGAGCTAGAACTATTCTCGGTCATCCTATATCTTCTCTAGTTTTACATCCTTCAAGGCTTCCCACATGTAAGCACGTGTGACTTGAACTTCTCGAGCTCTTCCAGGACCTCATCTTCTGGTCTGTAGATCAAATCACTCATGCGCCATATCTGCACAGACCATCAAAACGTTAAATCATAGATAATCACATTGTCTTTCCCGTTCAGTAACACCCATTGACATAGAGCTAAAAGTAAACACTTCAAATTCATTCTGAGATGATAGTAAACAGACAACAGAATGTTTTACAAGACGATACACCAAACACATACTGATACCTGCAATGTGCCGCCTCCGCCAGTGCTGTCACAGTCATCAGACACACTAACTACCGTCCAAGGATCATTCGAATTCCAGTGGAAGTCAACAACTTTATCCCTGAATATAATTATAAAAAGTGAACTCGCTAGAATTACTCTAATATATTTTATATATATATATATATATATATGTATGTATGTACGAGAGAGAGGGAGGAATCTGCCTTGTAATCTAATTCAGATGATATCACGACTTTAGTGAAACTCAAATAGTCACCAAAACATATTATAATGTTACAAAGAGTGCTGATCCCATGTAGAGATACTTGGGAGAGGAACAGATTTCACAGCTTCTGAAGTACATGAACTATAAAATAACATAAAACAAGGAAAAAGGTTTCATAATCTGAGTGGAAACAGTTTGAAATTGCTTGCAGAATCAAGATTTGACTACAATCAAATAATGTTTTTTTCTGCTCCTGTGTGTAAAAGAAAAACTTGGAGACCAACCTGTGCCCTGCATGCTGAAAAAACAATCCAGGAGGAGCGCGCTCAGTCTTCTTACCAACCTGCAGGCATTAAAAGCCAAAACAGATAATCTGCTAGTAAAAATTTAGAGGCCGCCTTTGAAACCAGCCCACAGGCATAAATTAGAACTGCAAAATGTTTCTGGCAATCAGACATTTAAATCAAAACAAGTGAACTGGCTTGAATTAGGCCTTCTCATGGCTGAGAGGGAAAGGATAAAAGCACAAGTTTACTATTGATAGTTGATTGAGGGGTCAACTAGCCCACAATTTTCTTAGGTCACAGTTTCTTTTTGTATTGAAAACAGCATTAACTCTAACCCAAGGCAGACACAAGGAGATGAATAAACAGCATGAACTTTTTAGAAACAGAGTCTCATTCTCATGCTTTCCAATCACCCTGTGAAGTTGAAAAAGACCAAACAATACTTTCACCAACTGACAAATGTAGCCTATCTGCTGCGCAACATTGGGAGAACAATATGTATGCATTCTCATTGCTTGTGTTGCATCTATCCAATGAACAATAGAAACAGTTTTAAAATTTTCATTGAGAAGAATCAAAACAAACCATCTTTTTCCACAAACTAATAAGAAAACACGCAGATTCACTGCATGGGGTACAATTTGATACCTAGGTCCCCCGTGTCAAGGGGATATCTATCATATGCCATATCTGGATGTACATTAAGTGCCACAGCACGCACAAGAAATCAAGCTTGGCTATAAAGAGATTACATATCCACACCTTCTCATAGTCCCAAATGTTTAAGAGACCATCTTCTGCAGAACTCCCAAATACAGATGACTTGTCAGGACACCACTGAAAAGGAATGAAGATATATCATAAAAGAAACGCCAATAAAATGTACTTCTGGTCAAGTGATGTACTTCAAAGAAAAACAATCTACAATGAGGATACAGTCATTAATACCTGTACGCAAAGAACAGCCGCTTTGTGACCCTCAAATTTATGGACAGGTGTCCCAACTCCATCAGAAGCAAGGTTCCGTCGGTCAAACATGCGAACAGAATTATCTGCTGACCTGGAGTCAAATCAAACAGATTTGGAAAATATAAAGATTTTAATGTTTGCAGAAAGGCACAAAACACAAAGTAGTATAAATAAGTTTGCAATTGCATAGCATACAACTACCTTAAGAAAATGGCAACATTGAGAACAATATAAAATTAAACCATACCCAGTTAAAATAAGTTTGTCATCATGGGCATTCCAGTCAACGCAGTGAAGGTCAGCATCATGTGCCTTTTCAACCTGTTAACCCAAAATCGGAGGCAACCTGTGTCAGTGGTAGCTGATTGTTTTTTTCATCTTATTTGTTGAACATGCACCCAGAAATATGATAAAGAAACAATGATGACGGATTGTAGGAGAACATGCATAAAGCATGCAATTATGATGATGGAAGAAAGTGAAGACTCTGGAGAAAGCACGAGCACATTAACTACTATTCTCTGCTACCTCCAATCAAATCAACCAATTACAGTCAAAACTAGAAAGAAAAATAAAATTATTAACAGAAAAGTTAGTGAGAAACCAAACTGTCTAGGTTTGAACAGGTTTGAACACAAGTCACAGAAAGCAGTCTTTTCATTCAATCAAGGGTGGCAGTTTACAGCCAAAGTGGGAGAACTTCCACTTTCTCATAGCTGAGGATCAAACAAAAAGAAATCCAGAAGATATTTATATCACTCTTTTTTTCATGCAGCAGACTTCCAAAGTCATGAAAGATGAATGAGAAATATGTGTTGCACACGTCATTTACATCAGTTACGTGCCATGATTTTAAGCAGATTAAAACTGGACGATTCTGATGTTTATTATCCACAGTTCAAAAATAAGTTCACAGAAGATATAAAAGCAAAGCAAAGAAATATAAATGAAATTTGTAACCTTGATAACTGGGCTAGAGCCAACTCGAGCATCCCATAGTATGAGGCAAGAATCATCTCCTACACTGCAGAACTCCTGCACACTTCAGCATACATATAAATTGTTAGAAATAAAAACACCTATTAAACCTTCAAACCATTTGCTTCTAAGACAACTATTTTCTACGATGTAAAAAAGATGTAAAGAAGAGGGAAAAAAAAAAGAAACTGTTCCGTTCATCTTGCTGTTTGAGACCAACATTGTTACCATTAACAAAATCATTTTTGACAAGGAAAGATCTTCAGCAAGGATGACCAATGTCCTAAGGTCAAGACTGTACTTAAACAACAAATTTTATGTATTGTGTCCAACAAAAGACAGTGAACAGTAAATAACAAAAGGGTTCAATGCACTGAACCAAAGCCATGCAAGATACCTTGATGGGCAAAAAGTCACGTCTTCAACTGTATCCTCATGTCCCCGGTAAACACCTCGTGGTCCAATGGAGGGGCTGTCAGCAGCTTTATCATTGCCATCCCCAGCTTTTTTGATGATTGATCCTCCTAATCCTGGAGACTTGGCTGCTGCTGTGTCAGTGGCAGTTGATGGTATGTGGTCCTGGATGCTCCATAAAACTACAGATTTGTCCTTCCCTACAATGATAGCCTCTCCGTCAAGAAAAGAATTAAAAAAAAAAAAAAGTAAACGTGCACAACCAGATTGCAACTTGACGATAATCCATGATGCCAGAGATTAAACAAACCATATTAAAAAGTTATAATATTCAATGAAAACTCAAATCATCACAAAGTACTATGTTGCGTTACATGTGATTCTTCTGATAGAAGGAAATCAGACTCATTAGACATAAGCTGTTTGATACATTCCTTTTTCCACGCAAGAAAAGGTAACCCACCTGATCCACACAACCAAACTTAAGGTACAATTGAAACTTGATATATTAGCCCCAAACATCCTAAGCTGAGGAAATGACTAGTTTTTGATATCAGCAAAAATTTTCAAACACAAATCAATCCACAGAACAACTCTTAAAACAAACTCTCACCTCCAGAAAGTACAAAGGGTTCAGTTGGGCACATTGCAAGAGCAAACTCTGCATTATCTTGATGTCCAGTCAAAATCTGAAAGAAGAGTTGTAGGGTAAAACCATTTAATGTCATAGAAGAACCTGAAAGCCATAGTTCTTTCCAACAAATTTCCATTCACAAACATGTTAAAAAAGTTATTAATCAAGATACCCAAAACATAAATTTTATGAAAGATGCTTTAAGCAAAGTGGACCTATCTTCAAAAGAACTTTAATCAGATGATAAAAATCAGGAGAACTATGGAACCAAACTCCCCCTGCCCTTCTCTTCTTCTGGGCCAATTAAAAAAAAAAATTGCGGCATTCAAGAAATGAAATCTGTACCAAATCTGGATGAGAATTTGTAGCTCCAAGGACTGCATGGCGGTTAGGCTGTGATTCAATGTCCCATATGAGAACCTGAATTTTGGCCAGTTACAATGTTGACAACATTACTTTCCCAATTAAACCCATCTGAATAAATCCATCACAGCAAAGATACTCACATCAGGGCTATCAGTGTGAGTGGCCACTATCCTGCTATTCTGAGGAAGTTCTCGAATCCTGTTCACCTGCAAAAAGTATTTTGAGTTATAGTACAAACCAAGTGAACTTGGGAATTGGAAATTCCATCTTTTCTTTGAAATAATATGGAAAAGGCTACCCTTTTCCACATTAGGAACAGCAACAACTACAAGCAACAGGCAAAGTTCTTACCGTATGAAAGGAAACATTGGCAAGGATTATCCACTATTATGTGTAGGGTTTTTGCTTACAAGAGACACAAAAATATTAGGGCATATTTTGCCCATGACATTTTACCTCCCCAGGATGTATGATAGTCTTGTACTTCCTAACAAATGGAGAGCGTGCTTCTTCATTGAACTGAAATATAAAAAAAAGAAACCAGTTTAATGACATGCCACATAAAATTTTTTTCATGGGTCTTGATGTAGAGAGATAGTGGGTAAATCACCTGAGATATGTGCTCTGCAGCAGCAACTCTAGGCTTGACAACTTCACAATTTGCAATGACCAGAGTATTTGGAACGCTACCATCAGTCTGCCACATCACAGAAGATAATTAAACAAGAAAAATGACTACAAAACTTTTCACTGTAGTATCAGACAACCCTTGTCCATTGATAAGAAGATATAATGGTTATCTGCAGGAGAAAGAACCATTAAATACACATTGATTATAAAGTATAAATGGCTTTCATGTACCAAAACATAGAGAGCAGATGCCAAAGGTACCAAGGTCCAAACCCTGCCACCAGCCTCATCTTGGGGATTTTTTTTTATCCATAAACCCCAACAAAAATATTGCAGTGCATTGGACGGCAGAAGATGTATTTACCATGTGCAAGTGCAATTTCAATGCTAAGAACAAGGAAATTTGTTTCAAGGAAACTACAACATCACATGCATCCATTCAATGTCCTAACATACCAAATGCATATTCAATAGGATATTAATGTCTTGCTAAGAACCCAACTATATGGTATGTCAATAAGTATGATTCTATGCACTGTAAGTCAAAGAATGATACCCAATTAAAAGAACAAGACTGGATCACGAAAACATTTGCATAAAACATATGACGAAGAAGCTTGCCTGCTCGGAAAGGTAAAGGCGTTGTTTATTCTTGTAGGTAGATCGCTCAAGCTGCGGGCCCCACCTATCCACAACCGTATCCATTTATCGAATACCATTAGAATTTTTTTATAGAGAGAAAAAAAAAAAAAGAAAGAGATTCAAGCAAAGTAGCACATAAATTCATAATTCCACTCACGCCCAAAAGAAAAAAAAAAAACACAGGATTCCACTCAAAATGACAAGAAAGAAAGAAAGAAAAGAAAAGCACGGGATTCATTCAGACAAAACCACAGAAACATGGAACGCAACAAAATTAGTCTCAGAATCTCTCACTTTCACTTCAAAAAATAATTAAAAAAAAACCTAGAAATAGAGGCCGTGATTTACCGGCAAGAGAGAGAGGGCCAAACGAGGTTGTGGTTGGCGAGCCAGTCGTAAAGAAGTGGGACCAAAGCCTTCCACTGATTGTACTTCTCGTCAACGGAAGGCTGCTGCGCCTTCTTTCCTTCCTTCATTTTGCCGGCACTCTGCTGCTGTTGCTGATCTTTCTCGTCCTTGGGCTTGGGTTTTCTCCCCCTCTTCTTCGCTGCCGGAGCTTCCATTTCTACCCGACGCTTATAAAAATCCTTCGAAACAAAAACAGAAAGAAAGAAAAGAATAACAGGATGACAAAGACTAAAACCCTACCTCTCTCCTGACCTACCACTAGAGTACTGATTGTTAACGGAGGAGAAGAAATGACCGAGTGCGGGGAAAATGCATCGGAAGCAGGGTGAATGCACGCGTCTGTCGTGTGTTTTCTCGAAGGTTTTGGTTTTTTTTTTTTTTTAAAAAATGATAAACATCTAAAAAAATTTCCGATTTATCATAATAAAAATAATATATTAATAAAATAAATAATTTTTCATTAATAAAATATTTGTAAAATTATTTATAATGTTTCTTGATAAGTAATAAAAAAAAGCTTTTTTCTCATATTTAGTATTATTTTTTTGTAGAAAATTTATCGAGGTATACTTAGTGCACTTTAAGTATTTGTGCAATATAAATATTTTTTAATAGTGATTATTAGATAATTATAAAAAATAAAATAAAAGAAAATTTATTTTGGGGTATATCAAATTCATAAGAATTGATTGTATAAGTCCTTATTTAAATAGAAATGTAGATATTAAGTCATATTTGATAACTAAATTGCGTAACGATTTTGATGCAATGGACTAGGGTAGGGTCACGTGCGAGCTCCTGCCAAAAACCCAATCAATAAAAGTTGGGATGCGCCAAGCTTTAAGCCTTGTTTGGATAAAAATTTAAGGTAGAGATAAAAACAAACTGGTTTATCGCAATAAGGAGTTTTCACAGATTAACTCTCAACACATTTCTTGGGAAAGAAGAAGTTTTCTCCCCTCCAACTTACACATCTCATGAGAATAATAAATTTTGTTCTTTAGTTTTGCCGAAATCAAAATTTGCTGATTTTTAAGTAAAAAAGTGAAGCATCCTTTCTCTTCCACATTTGAATTTGGTCAATTTGAGTTCACGTCATATAAAAGTTGATATGTTAATTTTTAAGAAAATATATTTTACACTAAATTTTAATTTTGTCTCGTATAAAAATGAGTGAAACTATTATTATTTATTTTTAAATTATTTATATACTAATTTGTATCTAAAAAATTATACAAACTATATATTTATATTATTTGTAACATGTGTGTGTGTGTGTAATAATATATATATTGAAAAAATTGGGTTCATACGCTAATCCTTTTGATTTTATTTGATTACCAATACACGTCGAGGGTTAAAATTCTTGTACAAGTCATCCCACTTAACCATGCAACACCGAGAGGTTTAGACACTGTGCACATGCAAGTGTGGGTGCAGGTTTTTCCTTTTTATCTTTTACTTTTACTTTACTGAAAAAGAAAAAGACATTTGAATTCTACCGCCTAAAAGGAATGTTCAAAAAAAGACTCCGCTATGTAGACCCACACCATCAAATGGAGATACACACTGTTTGATGGTCTGATGGTCACAATACAATTTATATAACATGAAATAACATTAGGGTATCGTCAATATTTGCCCAATCCAATAGCAAGGCCAGAATTCATTCACAACATTGTCAACAGGTGTATCGAGGCCTATAGCACTCACAATTGTCATTGCTGTAAGCAACTCAACAACCACAAAAACTGCCTTGAACTAACAGGGTCAAGCGCATCGTAGATGAACGCTCCTTCATGGCAAAATCTTGCCCGGTTCAATGTCAAGATGCTAAACATAAACACCAGAAGCAAGTAGCAAGAACAAGGACCCAAAACCCTGCAGCAGAAATATCAAGATCAATTGTCAGCTACCAAACAATATAACAGACGATGAAGAAACAGAGACAACAAATCATACCAGAAAGAAAGATGCCAAAGCTCCGGTTGTAAGCTCTTTGGCAAGACTGCGATTTCGCCTAGAAGAGGTTGCTTCATAGCTTCAAAAGATAAAAGTATGATTGCATATAAGTTATGCCTGGCATTCTACGAATTTAAGGAAAGAACAATCAAATATACCCTTTAAATGCCCAAGAAACAATGAGGCCTACGCTTGAACATTAAAATGATACCAATATCAAGAATTTAAGTAATGCGGATGAACCCAACATGATCCATTTGAGGGGATCCAGATCCTTACAGGGCAATTAATAGCTTAGTTTATTGATTTGTGAATTCTCATTCCTATGCACGCCAGCACAGTCCTCTTTAGAAAGCAAATGAAAAGACAGAAGAAAGAAAAAAGAACAAAACAAAAAAAGGCGTGCCGGAAGAAACATTCAAACTTGAACAGGAATTAGCAACAGCACCTAGAAAAGCCAAAAAGGCCTTTCAACAATTCACAAGCACCAAGCATCAATATCATGGATCAATTCACAATTGTCAAATATCTTGAGCAATTTCGACTGGAATTGGAAGTACATCATCAGACATTGCATCCAAATATCTTAGACGAGCTTCTTTTACTATGACAAACATATCACTGGCAAGTGTTTGCATTCCCATTACACATTCAACAGGAAAACTCTCCATCAGAAACATAGTGGATATCTTTAGTCCTTTAGATCATTCTGGTACTGTCACAAACACGTTGCATAAAACTATTTCTAATGCTATCATGCATTTCAAAAGAGATACATTTCAAACTTGTAAATGCATTTTTGAGACACAGATTGGATAAAATCAAACGACCTTACTATACATTAGGGCTTTCAATCTAATGTCAGAAAAAACTCGACCACAAATGGTCGCAAAAAAATTGTAATTGAAGCTTAAAATTCAATTTACCACACGGTCGATCTAGATCTAGCCAACCAAACAGAATAACAAACGAAATTGTATTACTAAACACCCAAAAAAAAAAAAAAAGAAAAGGGAACGAGCTTACATAAAGAAGGAGGCAGTCACGACAAGGCCGATTGCGAGCATGAAGACCGATAGCGCCGGGTACCATGATTCGGGGACTGGACTCGTAATCGCTTTTGGAGCCTTCATAAAAACCCAAATAATATAACCAAAAAAAAAAAAAGAAAAAAAGAAGAAGAAAGGGAGAAAACACAAGAAAATATACGATTTAGACTATCATGAAAAAGAAAAGGTCGAAAAATAATTGGAAGTGCTTAGCAGCACCCGGGGATGGATCTACCATTGCCACCGGCCGCGGGTATGATTCGGCTTCGGGTTCGATTGAGGAGTGCGACGCCGCGCGCCACTGATTGCGAAGGATTGACGAGCGGAGCAAGAGAGACTGACGAAGAAGACTCGGGAGCAATAAAAATGAGAATAAATGGGCCATAAGGAGCCCAATGAGATTCACTAATTGGGTCTGTTGGGCCAGCCTCATGCGGTCCAAAATTCAGACTAACGTGTTTTATTATGATTGGACCGATGACGGCATTAGCCAGTGCTAGAGATACTCTGGGACAATATTTCTACTAAGCCGCTCAAAAGCCCGGCTAGGATCAGACTTCTTGTGGGCCCCATGAGACAGTTCGCTGACTGAACGGTATATAATCGTGGTCTCTCGGTCTTTCGGTCTTTCGGTTACTAGGAAACTTCGGTCCCTAGGAAACTTCGGTCCCGTTATTTTTTCGCCTTAACGGCAAAGTAATTGAATTCAACCCTCGCCTCAACTGCAACGCTGTTTCTTTCTTGCCTGCGGGCTTGCCCTTCCCTGCCCAGCAATTTTGAACTGGTCACCGTTCTTGTTTTTTTTTTCCTTAATTATTGCTGCTTTTTTGTAATAAAAAGGAGAAAGTAAATAAGTAAATAAGTAAATAGTTTTCTCTTTTTTTTTGGGAGGGGGTTTGATCGGCGATGTCGGTTGCGGAGGAGCTTAAATTTGAGGAAGAAGATGATATACTAGGTCAAATCGATTGGGATAATCTGTGTGACGCCGACAACATCTTCTCCGATCTACAACCCCCTTCGCTGGTCGACTCGTCGTCGAAGTCGCCGCTTGACGATTTCACGAACCCGTCTCCGGGTTCGGTGTCGTCATGGATTGGGGAGATCGAAGACATGTTGATGAACGATCAAGATGATTTTGTTGACCCACAAGCCCAATCGCAATCCTCGGAGGACAATTTCATGGCTGGTTTACTAGTTGATTATCCTGCTGATGTTTCCGCCGGTGATGAGCAACAACAAGGAGAGGAGTGTGAGAAAGCGAAAGAGGAGGAGGAAAAGAAGAAATTCGATGACGGTGCAGTAGACGAAAGTGATTTCCAGGTTCCTGATGACCCCATCTCCAAGAAACGTAGGAGGTATTTCCAATTTCCCTTTGTATCTTGCTTTAGGTTAAAAGCTATCTCTGTCAATATTGCTTACACATTCGGATAAGGGTTTGTCATTGGGTTGATGTTGTGCTCATTGAAAAAGGCTATGGTTATCCACATGGTTGCATTTAGTTTCAATTGTAGGCATCGGTATATTTGGTTGTTTAAGTATCTGAGGTCAGTTTCTTCCTCCCACCTGGGGCATGTGCACGATTGACTCTCACAATATAGGATCTTTTATCTCTTGACTGTTTTTGCGACCCGAATCTGTGATTTCCTGTCTCATTGGAATAATCCTGTGATCTCGCCTTTCCAAGAGACCTAACAGTTGTTCCAAAAATTATGCGAAGTTCACCAACAATCAACATAAGCTAGTGACAAGTTTTAAAAATCATTTGAGATAAGGATTTGGAAAGGAAATTTTGTGGGTAATGTGCAATACTTGATCTGATTTTGCAGGCAATTGAGAAATAGGGATGCAGCTGTGCGTTCAAGGGAGAGGAAGAAGATGTATGTGAGGGATTTGGAAATAAAGAGCAAGTATTTGGAAGCAGAATGCAGGAGATTGGGGCGGCTGCTTCAGTGTGTTGTTTCAGAAAACCAAGCCTTACATCTAAGCTTGCAGAAGGGCAGTGCTTTTGGTGTTACCTCAGCCAAGCAGGAGTCTGCTGTGCTCTTGTTGGGTATGTGTTACAAAATTGTTTGTCAATGCTTCATTTATCTAATCCCTGGCAATTGTTGTGTTAGAAGGCTTGGAGGATCACTTTGTTTGTGTCTATAAGATTGTTCCCTCGATTGGGATTTTTCCTAATATATATTTCTAGCATGCATGGCCAATTTGGCATCTTTTTTCAGTAATTAGGAGTAGGCTGAAGCCTGAAGCCTGAAGCTTACTAATGAAATTAAGCACTGTAGTTGACAAAGTAAATAGTTTCTCGGTAGTGTTGGATAGTATTAAATTGTGGCTACATATTGAATGCTGTAAACTTTTGGTTTCTTGATTTCCATTGCCATTTGTTCATTTTGCAGAATCCCTGCTGTTGGGTTCCCTGCTTTGGTTCATGGGCATCATTTGCCTGTTTACTCTGCCAATACTGCCCCCATCAGTTCTGGTGGCATTTCCACCAGAAAGCGAGGGAGAGAAAGTACCAGAAATTGTGGATCCAAGAAGGGCAGGAAGTAGTAACAATTTAACATCCTGGAGGCCGCAGTCATATCTGAACAGCAGGGGATGCAAAGCTTCAAGGACGAGGATAAGAACAGGATTTCTTTTTCTTCGAGTCTTGGCGTGAGACTTTCCTCTCTATTAGTCTTTTAATTTTTTCTTTTTAGGAATGAAGTCTTTATTCTTAAATAAGGAAAAATATGAAACTTCACTGGATCCTTGTGCTTACTTATTGCTTGGGCTTACTGCCTTTTTATTCTCTCCATACCTACTTGTTTGCGATGCATTGCACTGTCGGTTATCAGCGCAATAGATTTAAAAGCTCCGGTTGGACATTACCCTTTTAAGGGGTTAAACGGGACATGAGATGGATGTCAATCATAATGTGGATTTGGCTGACAAATCCACAAGCCAATGCCATACATGAACAAAAACTGAATCAATGGAAATGGAGGTTGCTTACTGGTTTTGCTTGCATTGGGGTCTTGATAGAGGGGTTTCTCTCTCTCACATTTTGACTCCAATCCTAAGACCAAATTTATACAGTGAAAAGGTGCGTCGTCTTGCCAGGCATGAAAATGAAAATTAGCGGACAAGTAGGGTGAAAGCAACTGTGTGGTATGGTTCCCATATTATATACACTGCCAACTCTTACGAGTTACGACCTGAGCAAGCAGTAACAAACGATCTTGCTTAGGCATATGGTGACCATGCCCATGGATGCAACGACATGGATAACCCTTAAAAGCATCTGGACTTTTATATACTGCCGGAGCATTTACTGATTGGAAGTAGAGAACAGATGCAGTAATCCAGGAAAATTCCGTGCATTTGGGTAATTTGGCCTTTCCTCTACCCATAAGCACCGTGGATTACATATTCAAAGTATTTTAAAAAGCTGGACAAATATTCATCCGGCGCTCATGTGATTAGCTGCTCTGCAAATCTGCCAACTAAATTGAGTTTCCACAAAGAGTGGGGTGACACAATCTTAGCTTCCACCACCGTTGATTATTATGAAGGGTTACTCCATATTTGAATGACATTCATCCCAATTATGCACTTGCCTTGGAGTTATGCCTTTGGATTTTTCTAATCAATCCAAGCAATCAAAGTTAGTACCTTTGTGCTTATTTCAATGTTTAAAGCCCCCAAAAACCAGATTTCTCTTTTCCTGGTGGACCGACCCATTCTTGCTGGAACCCAAGGTTATGATATTCAGAACTTGAAGTAATCAATATTCGCAAGAGGGAATATACTTGTTATTTCAATGTGAACTAGGCCGTATTCTGAAGATAGCCTTGTGTTCACTCACACTTTCCCCACTCATGCTCCTCATTCTTTGCCAGAACCACCTGCCTTTTCCCGTTGTTAACGGACCAGAACTAGGGTATCTCCTAAATGATCCAGATGTCTGCCTCCCATTTATTACTGATGCATCGAAAAATTCTGACATTGACACTCCGCTCTCTATATCTGGCTCAGAACCATAATTGGGTGAGAGGGATTGGTTTTGGGAAGGCTCTGGAAGATTTCCTGAGCCAGTGCAGATCGCAGTATCCATATCAGCGGACAAATCTCCGCAGGAACTTCTTGAAGCTACTTCTTTTGCCTCGTCACACTCATTACACACTAATTTTAAGGCCTGAACAACCTCACCCATGAATGGTCGGTGGGATACCTCCGGTTGCACACACATTGATGCAATAGCTGCTACTTTGGCCACACTATCAAAACGGACATCTGGTCCTAGAGATGGATCTATAATTATTTCCAGGCATTCTTTACTTGTCAGAAGTGGTCGAGCCCAAGCAACTAAATTCTCCTGACCAGGTGGCCGTGACATATCCACCGGTTTTCTTCCGGTAAGGAGCTCAAGAAGCACCACACCATAGCTGTAAACATCACTCTTGACAAGAAGATGGCCAGTCATCGCATACTCTGGAGCCACATACCTAGACAAAATATATGTGAGGGTGACAAAATTATTATGTGCGTTAGACCATTAAGATAATTAGGAACAAATATCTGATTAAAACACCAGCATTTGGCAGAGGAATAATGTTGTCTCAAACCAAAGAGCTAATTGTGTCCTTAAAGAAGGTTCAATGACAGCTATTTATTATTGTTTACATATAGAGTTGCTTGGTGTTATCTTCACCCAAGATCATAAACATGGTGAATATATTCTAATTGGTATTCTCAGAATATATTCTCAATGTTTGATCATTTATTCTAAATGGATACTTACAGGAACAATGATTAATACTTTATATATTAGTGTTTTTCTTGATAATAAAACCAGTTAGTAGTTGACCCATAGAAAAGGCTCCAAAGTTGCAGATAAAAAAGTGCAGGAGTAATGCTTTGTATATATCCTATCAAGTATATTATGGGGATGATACGGCAGCTGCTAGCTCATTCAATAGCCACTGTATCTTTCTAAACCGTTAACTAGTCATAAACAGTAACTTCTAGCAGTAAACTTTTAGGCAGAGGGCAAGTACTTCCGGCCACCTAAATGCATAAATAAGGCAGCATGCGATGAACTATATCTATCCTGTACAAAGTCACACATATCATGTGTCTGGTTAATTAGAACAGCTAGAGGTGAATGAAACAACTTAATATAGCCATTAAGACAGAGTCGTACCCAAAAGTTCCCATGACACGTGTTGATATATGTCTGTTTTCCTCATCCAATGCAGTTCGAGCCAAACCAAAGTCTGACACTTTTGGCGTGAAATCATGTTCCAACAAGATATTGCTGGACTTAAAGTCCCTGTGTATGACACGAGGACTTGAATCCTCATGCAGATAAGCGAGACCTCGAGCTGCACCAAGTGCTATCTTGATTCTGGAATCCCAATTGAGAGGAGAAGATTCCTTATCAACCCCTGCCAGAAAAACACATGTTGGCATGAACATTTTGTAAGAAACTGAATAATACAATAACGAACTGCAAAATTCTTAATTTTGAGGAAGACAATGCCACCATGTAGATGAGAGTCCACACTGCCATTTGCTATGAGCTCATAGACCAAACTGCGGGCATGCTCCTCTGTACATATTCCAATCAACTTCACCAGATTTCTATGATGAAGGCGGCTAAGCATCTCAACCTCCGCCAAAAATTCCCGACCACCTTGTTGATCATCTCTCTTAAGAACTTTGACTGCCACCTTTGTCCCATCTTCTAGAATGCCACTGTAAACACACCCAAAGCCTCCTTCCCCCAGTATTCTGGAAGCATCAAAATTATTAGTTGCTCTTTCTAAGTCACCTGTACTTAATGTCCTTGCTGATCCTGTGTAAGGGGCAATACTAGATCCAAATGACAAAGAAGTAGAGCTGAGGCCACTTCCAATCATTGAACCAGTACCTGCAAATTCACATTTTCACTTGTCACTCAAAACAATGCAAGATGTCTACATGGTCCAACACCAAGTATTGATAAACTAAATTTACTGAGAGAGAACAATTGCAATTATATTCTCAGACATATCAAATATGAATGGCAAAACCATGAAAATGCAAGTATATGTCAAGGTTGTTATAATTATTGCTTTTTTTGTTTTTGTTTTTCATTTCACCCCTTTTGAAGCATAGGTATGGTCAAGATGGACTGACATGAAAGATGCACAAGCTTTTTTAAGATATAGAATTGACCTGATGGTTTTGCTATAGAAGGTGGCAATGGCTGCAGACCTGGCACTGGTTGACCAATATGATCTCTATGTCTAAACAGGAAAAACCAAGCAACAGCAAAGCATAAAACTAATGCTACACAAGCTGACAACGTAATGATAGCAATCATGCCACCACCAAGTCTATCTTTGTGATGCCTTTTCTGTACATCAACCCCAAGGGGTTTTATTGTCCTTGCATTGTTGTCATTGCCAGAATATGGTCCATTGTCTGCTATGCCAATGCTCGATGATGCTGAAGGTGGGGATGGAGGTAAACCTGTAAAGCACCACACAAGAGAAGATATACATATAATAACAATCCACCAAAAGAAACAAATAAAACCAACAAAATTAAGAATTTATGTACCTGGGTAGCGCACATATAACACATCATAGTCCCCAAACAAGGAGAATTTAATAACAACTTCTTTATGCCAAAATCTCTGATAAATCAGAAATGCAGTTGTGTTATCAAATCTCTCTCCAAGGGGAACCAAGTCAATAAGGACCGTGGTCTTCTCAGGTTGGCGGCTGGCAGCATTGGCTCCCATAATACGAACTTGACTTTGTTTCATAAAAACTCCAGCAGCAATCTCCTGAGCAAGCTCTGAAACCAAAGGGAAAAAGGTATACAGAGCAACACCCAGGCGCAATCCAACTTGCATGGGCAAGACACAGCCACATGGAGAGCCGGGAGGAGTATTGGTATAAGGATCCATACAAAAAGTAGCCGAACAATCTGCAGATGCAATCACTCTGTGTTACTTTATTACCAAAAAAAAAAATTTGTAGGGACAAAAGATAGTTGAAAAGAATGAAAACCACCAAGTAAACCAAATCAAGTTGTGTTACACCTTCATTGGGAGGTGGTGGTGGCAACTTTTGGACTGGTGGCAGGAAGGGCGTCTTTGGACCCTTTGAACCCAACGAAGGATGTTTAGGGGAAAGGACAGGCACTTGAAAATGCAACCACAATCCAAAGGTAAGCCAAGTATTAAAAATTGGTAATCTCCATGAGTACCATGCAATTAAGCAAAAAGTTAAAAGAGGAGAAAGCTGGTTTACTCTCACTTTCAGTCCAACCAGATGCTGTTACTGGTGATGGTGAAGGAGCAGGCAACACATTTGTTTCTGGTTTAGGAAAGTGTTGATGTTGTGTAGAGGCAGAAGGACCTGCCATGCAGGAACTGCATCATGACAATTTAGCTCTCTACCCAAAACAGTGAACAAACAAAGCCCTTACTATGGTAGTACCTGGACCAGGAGATTGAGGAGCATAATGTACATGCCTGCTTGTTGGCAAAAATGATGGAGGGCTGGCTGGAGCTGTAAAAATGTTAAAAAGAGTGAGATCCGGATATCTGAATTTTAAGTTCACAATAAACCGTGGATAGTTATCAGATTGGGAAAAGAGATACCTTGATTTTCTTTAATGGGAGGGTGCATCAGATGAGATGGCACAGGAGCAGGACTATTAGTTATGTTCCTTGATTGGTTTTGCTCATGAGGTGAGACAGAAGGTGAAAATGATGGGGAGTGATGCCTGCCACTTGGGGCCAGTGGCTGAGATGGAACAAGAGCAACACTGGGACGCTTCGCAGCTTTGTGCACTGGGGGAGATACCAGGGAAAAGAGCATGCATAATAACATTTCAAACACTAGTATCTGCATATCAGTACTCTTTATCAATTACTTGGATGAAATTTTTTGCATTCCAATAATTTACCTTTGGATGGTGAATGATGCACAGGAGGTAAAGGCTTTGATGTTTCATCTGGTGGTGGTGCAGCAACTGGAACTCCATCTTTTCTCCAGTTAATGCCTGGGGGAGGGGTTGAAGCATGAGAGACTTCAGGGCCTGCAATGTTACACAGAAATTAGAATGTGACAACAGTAGAAACTTAAGCATGTAACTAACTTATATATCTAGTCGAAGGATCAATAGTTATTGATATTAGCGATTCATCCAGATTTTGCAGATTAGTTATGCATACCTTCAGTTGGCAAATGGTTCACAGGTGTTAATGCCTTGTGTGTTTCATTTGTCGGTGCGGCAACTGGAATTCCATTTTGTTTCCAGTCAATGCTAGGAGTGGTTGGTGCCTGTGAGACACCAGGACCTGCAGTCTCATAAGGAGATGATATATAACATTAATCAAATGTAAAGAGCCATTTTTTCATTTTTTTACAAATAACTCTGCCAGCAATATTATTGTGTCTCATCCTTAGAAACATATAGTGCCTCACAAAATGAATAGCTAATATGTCAAAACAACAAACATTAATTAAGAAATATAGAAACATGTAAAAAAAAAAGAACAATATGTTTTCACAACCTTTAAATCAGTTTTTATCTGGTGAGACTGTGGCAAAGAACAAATTCATTGTCATTAAATGCCACAGACAAGAGGTTAAATTACAGAAGCTGTTAATGAACAGAACAAAGCAGCATATCTAGTGGGTTTTAAGAATCAAAGATTTTTGAACAAGATTGAATTGTAACAAGCAATATATCATAACCTTAAGACGAAAAATCAGCAAGCAAGTCGTAATCAAGAAAAACTTCACAGATTTCTCATAGGCAGGATCATTCAACTTCACAAACATCACATCAAGCTACAGGTTAAAGAAAAAAAATAGAAACAAAAAGGAAAAATAAGATAAAATAAAAAAGGGGGAAACGATCAATGGCACTTGAAATTAGTGATTCTGCTAGATTTGCTGTTTACTAATGTATATACCTTCAGTTGGAAAATGATTCACAGATGGTGATAACTTATGTGGTCCATCTGATGGTCCAGCAACAGGAATTTCATTTTGTTTCCGGTCAATGCTAGGAGTGGTTGGGGCATGAGAGACATCAGGAGCTGCAATCTCATATGGAGATGGTATGCAGCATTTAATGTAGAGAGGATTTTATTAAAAATCTTTGCTAGCAATAATGCTATCTCTTGCCATTAAAAACATACATGGTGACTAACAAAAAGAATAGCCAGGATATCAAAACCAAAAAAATTAACTAAGCAAAAAGGAAAATGAAAAAAAAAAAAAGAGGTTTTCATAATTTTTATGAGAGCCTTATATGGTGTGACAATTGCAGAGAACAAATTTGGTCATTAAATGATACAGGAAAGACGTTAACTCCAGAAGCTGTGAACAGAACAAAATAGCACATCTAATGGCTTTTAATAAATATTTGTAATTTAAAAAATTCTCAGGAAAAAAAAATCGAATTCTAACAAGCAATGTAGTATCATGGCCTTAAGGTGAGATATCAGCAAACAAGTTGTAACTGAGAAATTTTTTTCTCCTGGATTTCTTGGGGTCGGGATGGTCAAACTCAACTACCATTGCATTGAGCCAATGGCTTAAAGAACAAAATGAAAGAAAACTAGAACAAAAGAAGAGGAGTTTATCCAAATGGAACAGCCATTGTGTTACAAGTACTATCCATACTATGGAAAATGAACTTCCTTGGTGTACAGAAAAATTTAAGAAAAGAAAACAATTAAAGTGTTCTCAGTAAAGCCAAACCTAGTAATGTAGAAGGAGGTTCTCCTGGCATAATAGGATGGAGTGCAGGTGAATTTGATGGAATTTCTTTTATTGAAGAGACCGGTGGACCTGCTTTTATCAGCATCAAAATCAAAAAGAATGGAAACCCACAAAAATCAACATATATGTCAAGATAAGAGCGCACACCAGGTGATATAGAAGGAGATATTGCCGGCACATTTGGCTGGCCTGCTTGTTCATTTGGGGCCAACTTCCCTGATGGGAATACTTCTGAGACCATAATTTGGGAAAAGGGCAAGAAATGGTAAATCAGAAAATGCAACCATTTAAATTGGAATCTGCTGGACATACATTTACCCCACTGCCCAACACTAATGAGTCAATTGGGTACAGAGAATTGGAAAATACATGTACAATAAGAATATACCATCCAACAAGATTAGGGTATGCCAAATGTATCAATGGAGAGTTTACCTGGAGTACTTGGCCTTGGAACTGAAGCCCCATTTAATGATTTATTTCTTGGATGAGAACTATGTGGTGACATTTTAGGTGCAACAGAGTGGGTGACTGATGAATTTTGTGGAGAATTGCTTGAAGGTGACAGAACTGAACCAGAAGTTTGCTTCAGAAACAAATCCAGCCAGGAAAATAGCTAAGCAAAATGTTCCCAAGTAATTTACATACCTGGCAAACTTGGCAAAGGGCCG
>CM038596.1:3149430-3219867 GCA_021533255.1 Ceriops tagal
AAGGTGACAGAACTGAACCAGAAGTTTGCTTCAGAAACAAATCCAGCAAGGAAAATAGCTAAGCACAATGTTCCCAAGTAATTTACATACCTGGAAAACTTGGCAAAGGGATGGCAGTTTTTCCTACTGGCGTCTTTCTCTGGTAACTATCTGGTGGCAGGACTGATACAGTTGAGGGTGGAGGAGCTACATTATATGATGGAGATATATCTTGAATACTTGGTGCCAAATACGGTGCATGCCCTTGAAAGACTAAGGGTGGAGGAGCTGGATTATATCGTGGTGTCACAACTGGACTACTCATTGAATAGGATGGCGCAAACCCTGCAACACTCTGGGGCACTAAGGCAGACTTAGGAGGCAATGAAGCAGGCAGAGGGTGTAAATTTGGCACTGTGTTTTCAGAACAATCAGCATAATTAAATGATTTCAATATAGCAAATACCAATTTACTGGTCTAGTTTATGAGAGTAACCTCTGGGTTGCATATCTGAGCTTGGTGCATTGCTTCTCAATGGTGTTCCTTGATGGACAGGATGAGGTATGCCTTCTATTATGGGTGGAATCCCTGGAAAGATTGCCGGAGATGGGGATATGTTGCTCCCTAAAGATGGATAAAAGGCCAACGCTTGTTTTACTAAATTCAAACAATAAATCTCCCAATAAATCTCCCAATAAATTGAAAGAAAAAGAAAAGGAAATTAAATAAAAAATAGGCAACTTGAAATCCATTAATTCTTGCATGTAATTCAAAAGATTTTCATTTCCAAATCAACCCGTCAAACACGTTTGGCACCTTTTGAGTAATGCCAATAGAACAGACGTTGTTTCTCAGGCAATGTCAACAGAAAAAATATTTGACAGGAAAGAAAAAAAAAAAATAAGGAGACTAGCCTGCTACTTAAATTAAAACATTAATGAACTGAAGGAAGTGTGCCTCAACTGTACAATTTAAACAGTAGTATAAGCTATAGAGAGTAAGATGGTCATGGCAATGAGTTTCCTTAGATAATAACTCCACAAATAATCATTCAGAGAAGCCTGTGTCAAATGAAAAGATTGAGAAGATATACTAACATGGTTCGCTTTCCGTACTATGTCAATGAGCTTCTGCTAAAAACCTAGGAATGCCAGTTACCTAGTTAAAGAGGGCATTTTGGCCACAGTTCTATACGAATTTGGCATGTTCAGATCAACAAATATGACATTGCCCAAACTGGCTGATCTCAACTTTATCAGTCCCCTTATGGTATAAATCTAAAATGACTAAAACCCAATACCAACTGATGACACGTATTGAGATTCTTCACTTTAACACTGGCAACACGAAATTTCAACTACCTAGTCTTATCACAAAACACGTAATTAACACGAACTTCATAAACCAGTCAACTAGGGGAGCAAAGAAAAGGAAAAATCATAAACTTACCACCAGATCCTTGAACTGTGAGAACAAGGGCAATGGCAAAGAGTTTCACTGGCTCAAGAATGGCTTTCACCGCCAACCCCATCCCATAAAAGCAGCCCAAATCTCAAAACTCTCCAGAACAGCCTCCTCTATTATGATGAAGAAAGAAACCCCATAACAACAAAGACTAACAAGGGAATGACCCAATGGAATAATTTAGAGTATCGGAAAGATGGCTCAAGGCAATACCAGAAGGGAAGTTGGATTATCAAAGTAGACACACAAACAGTGTAAGAAAAGCAACGAGAAGTTGGGAATTATAGGAAAAACCCAGAACTGGTTTGGTGAGACAAACCCAGATAATATTTTTATCCCTGAACTTTGAGCTTTCAAGAGTTAGGCAGGACTTTTTGTTGTGGCTGCCTTGTAATAAAACAGTTTACACAGACATGAGTTACTCTTTCACGCAATTAAAACTGACCCCAATAACATACATATTTATATATATATATATATATATATATATATATGGAAGGAAAGACGAGAAATATGATAGAAATTGAGAATCAAATGGAATGAATGCAGTGACCATTAACAACACAGCACACATTCACTGTGCTATGTAACGGACGCATTTAAGACTGGAAAAGATGTGGGCCCTGATAGGTAGTTTTGTTGGGGAAAGTTGAGAGAGAGAGAGAGAGAGAGATGGGGGGTGTTGTGTTGGAAGACATTTTAGTGCTTTAAATCTTTTATTTAAACTTTAAATTTTTAATATAAAAATTATTTTTGCAATTTATATTTTAATAAATTTTTTAATATAATAAAAAGAAAAATTTTAAAATGTTTGTCAATGGGGGATGCATAACAGTTTTTTTTTTTTTTTTAATTAGGGAATTGTTTAATGGGGTTGGTTGGACTCCATTTCTTGCTCTCTCTCTCTTTTTTTTTTTTTTTCCGTCCTTGAATTTCAGTTGTAACTTTTGGGATAGTGACACTGTGAGATAGGGTATGGCAATCGCACGTGTAGTCGAATAATTCGACACATCACCACGTTGTTTTCTGTATAAAATCTTTATAGAGACAAAAGTGGAGATTTCATGGTATATTATTTTAAGTACATTCTAAAGTCAACATTTTCAACCATCAAATAAAATTTAATTATCATAATTTCTTAATTTTTCTATTTAGACCTGACAGTTCGGATCCACGTTCCTCCAGCCAGTCGAACCCAAATTAGGAAAACGCCAATATTACAGGGTGGTCTCCTGACCTTACTCCAGATGCGTGCAAACTTTGACCCGAATGACAAACTGGGTAGCTACGATGACTCAAACCGTTGGATCTTAGCAGCTCATGAAGCTTTGACCTGAATGAAAACTCATGACCTTAGTCCAAATGCGTGCAAACTTTGACCCGAATGAAAACTTTGGTGGCTATGGTGACTCAAACCTTTGATCTCAGCAGCTCACGAAGCTAGGATGGGGGGGCGTTACGTAGGAGCATAGCTCCTCCTATGTATATATATATATATATATATATATATATAAATGTTGTGCACGGTATGGTAGTGACTGTGCTCTGGTAAAACAGTGCCAGCGCCGCTTTTTTAATAATGATAATTGATGCAGTGAGGACGATGCGGTTCTTGTGCTGCATGTGACTAAAATAATGATGATTGATGCAGTGAGGACGATGCGGTTCTTGTGCTGCATGTGACCGAAATTTCGTCATGGGAATGGGATCTTACCAGCTTGGTTTACCCAGCGAAGTGACGAAAGAGTCAACATTTTAGAGATGCAAGTCGACATAATTTTATGTCCGTCACCTGCCCAAATTTTAAAGGGTAGTTGGGATGCCTCATGAGTTTAGTAGATATCTTACGAATAAAAGTGATTTTTTATATATATAAATATATATGGTCACACAAACTCGGACGTAGAACTAAGAATCTCTTATTAAAAGGGGTCGTCATCATTGTGCTCACGAGATTCTCAATTGAATTAGATAAAAGTCTTCTGAAGTTTATAGTCATTTGTATTGCCTAAATGCAGGCACTAGATCCTTTTTAAGCGCTAAAATCATTTTGTTACTTCATTGATGGATATTTGGACTCCCATAAAGAATATAATACTCTATTGAACTTGAACTTCCAAATTGGAAGCTTGAAATTCCGACTCGCTCTGTGTGAGGAGGGCATACAAAAGTGCTAACTCTTACGTAATTAATAATATAAGTAACTCTTGATTTAATGAGTCTCTTATTAAATGATAATAATTATTATTATAAAAAAAAAAAAAGACAAACGATTGAATGGGTCTCACATAAAAAAGAAGATTGTGCAACCATGCAATACCAAAAGGATTCGTTTTATTTATGCCTCCAGGCGTCTGAACATGAATTCCAAAAGTTCCACCATCTCTCTGCGTGCGTGTGAAATGCGAGTCATAAAAACAAAGAGAGTTGCGCTTCCCCCGTGGCTCTAGAGGCAATGTATTTATATGCTGAACCCCATTTTTCAATATTTGGACAAACACAAACAAAGGTTAAACGAGCAACTCCTGGAAAAATCCAAACAAGTGTTGCGTCTGCATTGCTCCAGCGTCTATTAATTAAAGCAAACCGTCTCAACGTCATGCAGACAAGACAAGAGAGGAAAATCAGCCACCTCATCAACTGGAGATTTTTGGCGGTGACAACTCAAACTCAAAGATAAAAGAGTGGACCACGTGAATATGCCTGTCTTTGTCTCTATTTTACAACTTACCCCACCAGGTTCCTTGCCATTCATACTTAGCTATAGTTCCCCCCCCCCCACTAGCTAGCTAGCTTTCGTCTCTAAGTTTTCTTTTAGATAACCCTCTCGTGTCATTGTTGGTGTACATTGCACGCAGCTCGAAATTTCTTACGCCTGAAGGCTGCCGGGGAACATGGGACCATACTTAAGGTTTCGAACCATTTTCTCAAATCATGTGCAGAACTACAGGAATTCAATTAACACCTTATTATTGCCAATCCTTTTTACCAACTCTCATCTTCTGGTCCTTGTAGCTTTGCTCCATTTTGTAAAGGCTAAAGAGGGTCGTCCTTTATCTGACGATATCAAAATATGCCCTCACTGAATCGGATCTCTCCAACCCAACTCTCAAGGAACCCCAAGGTCCCATGACAGGGAAAAGACTGATTTTTGGGACCCAATTATCAAGGCTTAACAGGGACTAGATTTCAGTTGCGTTCATCCGAGTTCAGTTCGGTCCTACAACATTGCCCGTAACGGTTGACTGATCTGCATCTCCAGGCTGTCGGTTTTTAACATCCTGGACCCCCACTACCCAGACAAATAAAATAAAATAAAATAAAATAAACATCCCGCCAGCTTGGACAGATGTGAATTTAATATACCTAAGATTCCGAGGTCTATTAATAAACTCAAGGTAGAACTAGTATTATTGCCATCACCGCATCTGCATGAAAACTGAGCCTGATTTTGGACAGTGATGCGAGAGGCGGGTTGGGACCCTAAATTTAAACGACGTTTATGATGTATTACAAATGGAAAAAGACGCGGAAAGGTTCTATGGGCTGGATATGGATCCAGCATGGGACGGCTTGACCTGTATGATGGAGCAAGCCTCAAAAAACATAAAAAATTAAGATATGCTCATCGAACAAGGCCCGCCAAAAATCAGACCAGACTGCATAGGTGAATCGTTGTGGTAAGCAAGAACGTTGAGTTGCCAACTTTGTGAACCTAAACATAAGATCATGGTGCTACCCACCACATTCATCTACAAATCAAATCTTGAATCCCCTAGCAATAAGACCCGCAGATCTGCCATTAACATAATCCCATGTGATACACCGTGTCTCACCTCCAAATTACAGATTACAATCTGCAGCAGCATGTTCACACCAGATTCCACCACCTCCAAAAGATGACAGAAATCAGAATGGTCGTTAGGCAGCAATTCAGTCCAATGGGCAACTACCATAGAAATGGCGGTGTTTTTCCATTCAGAAACACGTCCCAGAACTGTCAGAAAGATATTTATTTCAAATGTGAAGCCAAAGAATCATTGCTAATTCAAATTTGGACAGGCAAATCATACCTTACGGGAGCCAACTAACCAACATAGAACCTAGTGGTACGCTCCAAGCTGGATGAGAACCCAAGCACAAGAATGGTTCTGGCATCAGCTTTCAGAAATCATCGGACTGGATCAAATTCTTTAAACCGTCCCTTAAATTCCTCTGCAATTTTTGTTTCCTCTTCTTTGCTAAGCATACAACTCCTCCAATCAGCCCTCTCAGCCATCTTCAGCAAGCCTGCTAAAACCTGCGGAATATTTAATTCATCCTGATTATAACAATTTCATATCCTAAGGATTCATTAATTCCCAAAAATAAGAGACACCAATTCTTACTTTACATTGACAATAACAAATTCTGATAAATGACTTCGTACAAATCACATAAGGATGAAATGGAGACTGTCACCAATCCAAAAGAATTAACCAACAAATCTAGATGAGTTTGGTGTAGATTGCTGTTCATGGCTCAATGGAAAGTATATAATCTTATTATCCATATTTAGAGTTAAGTGTACATGTTTGACTGCTAATTGCATGGGCTTTCCCTTTTTCTTTTCCTTTTGTTTCCAGTGAAATACAGAGAAAAGTAAGAGTTTGAACCTTTGAGTACCTGCAATAGGTCAGTTACTAGACCACCATCGAACTAATTCCAAAAGATGAATAAAAACTCAGTGAAATCTTCCACATTTGGAAGTTTAAGTTTATTAAGGTACCTCACGCCCAAATTGGGCAGGGAATCTCTCATTCTCCCCGACCAAACATGACAAGATTGTTCCTCCTGGGAGCTCCACGTAAAAAAAGCTATGATCTCTATTAAATTGTGTCTTCAGCCATTTTCTCCCATCTGAATTATCACATGCTGCAAGAAAAACAGAAAATAATGCTGATTGCTAACATGTGATAATAAATTGTAAAAGTCGTCTTAAAGGTGGTTGAAGTGAACATTGTGAAATTCGCAGATTATTTGGAGCAGAGCTCTGCTAAGACTATAGATATGAGGACAGAAGCTTGGGCACAGAACTAAGACCTAGGACAAGTGAAGCTTGTCTTCTACTTTGACATTCAATTAAACTTTAGACATACAATGGCCCAGAGGTTGTGCGAGAAACTCAGGCATATGTAATAAACGTTTATTGGGGACAACAGGCATGCAACACAAACTACAATGGTAGAACTTACATTTCATGGTTTTGAATTTGACACCCAACTTTTTAGCAGCCAAATTAAAAATATCCTGGATGGCAGCCACTCGGGATGATGGAACAGGGACAACCTAGGGAAGCAAGGTAGAATAAGCAAAAGCACTAGAGTGTAAAAGAACTACTAACAGCAACAGTAACAACAACAATAGGAATCGAGTAACAAGGATACTGATGAAAGCAGTTCCACTAATATTAACACTAATATGTTAGTATTCTATCAAAGAAGACATGGGTCAACCACTCTTGAGAAATTAAGATTGAAATCAGCCAGTATTTCTCATGTTTGACAGCATGACAAACAAGAGAGACAACATAGGAGGTTGAGTAAACATTGGGCAATTCTAAATAAACTCCCAACAACATAGGATATCTGGAAGGGTACAGCAGAAGGCAGAAGAACAAGAGAGACAACTACTATTAAACAATGATAGTAATGGTAATAACTTTTAGAAGAAATGACAACAAAATTGCAGTGGTTCTTAGAAAACAGCTTCTGATAAATATTGTTGGCAACAGCAATTACATTTTACCTGAAGGTTAGCATGAGTACCATGTTTGGAAACCCATTCAAAGAAAACAGCTTCCTCTCCTTGGCTTTTAAAATATAACTTAAGACTGCTCTGGAATTTAAGAAGCTCAGATTCACATTCTTGGGGAAGAGAAAGGGTATTTGGTGAATGTTCAATGGGTATTAAAAGCACATGGTCTTGAACAAGGGGGCCTTTAGCCATGGCACAGTAGTAACTTTCTCCAATGCTAATGACTAGATGTGACTCCACATTGGGGCTCGACAAGCAAAACCAGCACTCCTTCCACCTGTAATGTAATAACAAGATGGGTTGTTATGCAATTAGCTCATATGTCAGATCTGGAGCATTAGGCAAATGAATATGACTATCAAGAAAATACATCTTATAAGGTAAAACACAAAATAAATCAAGTGATTTGTACCCAATTATCTAGGACATTCAATGACACAAAAGTTACCAAATACCAACCTGATAGTATTAGCATTTTCAGAAAAATGTCTTTTACGAGAGTTCCTGTCACCTTCATTTTGCAACTCATGCTTAAAGTTGCAATCTGGACCCCTTTCACATTTTCCTTTAATAAGAAAATCAAGGCACACACCTCTCAGATATTGTTCCCTTGCATCCACATCATGCTGAAAGTTGCATTTTTCACCACGTGGACAAGAACCAGAATAAATAAATTTAAAGCATGGCTTATCTCCACCCCCATATCCAGGTTTCTGTCGTTTCTGGGAGACATCATATCTCCAATATTGTGGATCAGACGCACTATCACTAGGCCTCTTTGTCACTTCTTTAGGATAAGCTGTCTTCTCTACAGATGCATATGGAGATAAAGTAGAGTTTGGAGGTTTTGTGCTAATCTCAGAAGCAGACATTGTAGATGCTGGGGTCGGAGAAATCGCATGGATGAATTTCTGTGAAGTAAAAGTTGGGACCAAGAGTTAAGCCCTAGAAAATAAAGCTAAATAATCATCAGAAGCTAGCAAACTATTATTAAAGCATATCAGATTATTTTTCAGACCAGACATGACATTTTGCATTCTAGCTGACACACAAATAATAAATACTCATGTTTTCACAAGAAATTATTCAAGTTTCATAACATATATGAATGACAGCAAAATACTTAAAGTGAGCTTTCCAGAAATTGCTGCACCTGTTTATCTCTGTTCCCAACTGAAGCTAGACCCAAGAAGCGGGTGACATGCACAGCTTCAATATTAGAGTAAGGCTCCCGAGCATAGAAGACACCCTTGGTACCTGCAATATGATAGCTACAGCAAGAACACACTTTAATTCGACAAGATAAGGAACAACTCTATTAAACCATATAGTAAATGCATGCCCAGTTCCAGCAGCCCAGAATGCAGTAAAGGACAATCTAAGTATTCAATTGAAGAAATCTTCTTCTACAGTTCACATAAAGCCACACTAGAGAGAATCAGCCTGATGTAAGGTCGTGGATGATTGGATGCCTACAGTCCTACTTCAATGACAAAGCTGTTGAAATGAAGCCTTATCTCAATTAGGTTATCAAATCATTAAGTATTATATGAGGCCTCCACGTTATATTGACATACCCAATAAAATCCTTAGATAAGACATACATGTTATCCCATCAAACAACAATACGTGCAATAATCTTCTGTCTGACATGAAATACTTCTTCTGCATGGTGTAGAAACACTGGCCTACAAGTGGAACTTGTGATTTGCACATTCCTTGGTATGTAAATTTCAGTCAGGGGCTTAAAAGTATTACTAGTGAGTATTGTCAGTTGACAACAAAATCATGATTTCATTTTATGGCAAGACCATGAACCTCAGACAAAAGAACCAAATACCATAAAAATGCCAATCAAAATATGCACAACATAAATAGTAGAGAGTTTCTATGATGAAACAAACTATAAGCTAAACTTCAAGATCAAATGCAATTTCCACAGTACTTTGGGTTGAAATGAAGACCCACAGATTCTATCTGACATAAATGCACCGTTGCTTTGAAGAAAGAGTTCAAACATGTGACCTCATCATCTAAGGACAGTTGCAACATTTTTCCAACATTGCATACCGTGGTTTGATTTCTGCAACTAACTCTGACACAGCAGAATCACTTCCTGTAGAATCTGATATTCCCAAAGGAATCTCAGATGTAGAAGCTCTGTTTATGACCCCACTTGGCCATTCATTAGTGATAACTTGGTTCAGGAAATGACTCAAAGGCTATAAATAACTAAAAAATCAAACGAGTACAAGTGGACATTTGATCTAGAAAGACCAACGGCTAAAATAAGTTTTTCATTATTATTATTATTATTTTTTTTTTTAACAAAGCAAGGATATGTTAGAAACAAGTCAACTATTTCCGGTTCCTCAGCCAATGCTCGTAATGCATCCAGATCGTCTTGACAATAAGTTCCAAACTGTTGACCATCTGATAGCCGCCTCCCAGATAAGTATGCAATTGATAAGCCTTTAACATACATATGCAAGATATTAGCCTGATAGATGTAATAAAAAATGATATTGTCACATTAACTACAAACGTGAGAGGATCTTAATTTCACAAATCACACATAATATTAAAGTTGTCCTCAGCATGCAACAATCCACAGCAAAAAGGAAATGAAATCAATTGCAGTTAAACAAATTGAGAAACATGATAATGACAATAGTCCCCATGCCTTCACATTTATTGTTGTGCCACAAAAAGGAAATGAAATCAATTGCAGTTAATTTCACATTTGAATTCAGGAACATAAAGAAGAATGCAATATAATATGATATTTTTCATTCGTCAAACACTATCGTGGACGTAAGACTTTGTACAAGGAAAACAATAATAATAATCTGAGGACAGGCAAACTGAGGTTTGTATAAAATGATGGTAAAGTTTGCGGACCCAGTGTTTTCGGTTTGCAAATGGCAAAGAACACAATCACGATAAAAGACAGAGCAGAGACGCTTCAATTTTGGAGTGTTACCGTGGAGAATGAACTTGCCGCTACCCCTGAGCCAATAAAGATTATCGCAGATTTTAAGGCCGTCCATTTTGAAGCCTAGGTTTCCAGAGTGATTAGAAGCAGCCGATAGGACTTTGAAGGCACCGACGCCATAGTCGCCGATGAAGTAGGTGGGCAGTGGAATTGGAGAGCGGCCCTCAACGTAGCCCACGAACTCCTCCAGCCGCTCCGGCGAGTCGGGGAAGAACTGGCCCACGCAAAGGAGAACGTCGAACGGTCCCGCCGATTTGTTCACCTGAGGTTATCGGCGTTTAGCTCCCAGTCCAGTAACGTAGTATCTAATAAAAAGTAGCTAAACCAAGGAGAGAAAGAGCGATAGCTACCGATTGGACACGTTTGAAAAGCTGGTTAAGGCGGCCTAAAACGTCGCCGCAAAGAAGAATTCTCGGAGCAGCCATGAGAAAGAGATGGTCGGAAAGGCGGACGGAACGGAGCCTGGATTGGAAAACAGTGGCAAATTAATCGAGCCACAAGAAATAGGAAATGGAGGTTTGGGCCTAAACGTGGGCCTCAACTAGATTGGCCCATAGGCTTTTAGATCGAAACTTCTTAAAAATATAAAACTTTACTGTGAAGCCCATACTAACCAGATGAATAAATAAGTAAAAATTAATCATTTGAATCTCCTCTAATCAAATGATACAAATAACCTTTAGATTTTACTAGCCTCAGAGGTTCTACACTGATTAAAATTTAAATGAGCTAATTGGGAATTTTCAAATTAGAATTCTTGAAAATAGGAGTGGGATATGAACACTACAGTATAAATGGACTGAAAAAAGACCCACTAAGATGGATTTTATTTATTTATTTATTTTTGTTTGTTTTTTGAGCAGATAGTAATGATGGTTTATTGACAGCAAAAGGCATTCCCTTTTCGTTCTTATCTATCTCTATTCACATATGATATTATCTGTTGTTCCAAAGAGGCGCGCGCACGAGAAGATGAAGAAGTCGTTTAGAGAGAAGGCAGTCCCCCATGGATGACGAGGAAGAGGCGGAGAAAGAAGACCGGGAGGAACTGGAGAGGAGACAGCGTGCGAATGGGAAGAACGAGAAAACGGTGTCGTCCGGAGACGAAGGAGTGGACGCCAAAGCTGACGACTTTATCAACAAGTTTAAGCAGCAATTAAGGATGCAAAGACTGGACTCTCTCCTGCCTTACGGGGAGTTGCTCAAAGCAAAGCAGGAATGGGAATCTGATTAGGCCAAAAAAAATAAAAAAAGAAAAAGTCCAATAATTCAACTTCGCGCTCTCTCTTTGTTTTTTTTTTGTAATTTTTTTTTACCATTTCTTTTGTTATTGTGCACTTTTATTATTATTATTATTATTATTGGCTCTCTGTTTTAACTATCTGGACTCTCTCTGTCTGTTGTTATTGATTTTTTTTTTTGTTTTTGTGTTGCGTGGTATTAATATTATAAACGGGAAAATTTTCAATGAAAATTTGCTTGCATCATTCAAGTGAATTATCATTATAATATATATATGTATAATAGAGTATATATTATGGGCATTAAGACTCTTATTAAAATATTTATTTTAAAACGCGATGCCGTATGGTTATCGTTTATCTTGTATTCGAATTATATTTATTAAAATAAAATAAAGTAAATAACAAAAACTTACGATAGGAAGCCATTATAAAAAAAAAAAAATTAGAGTGAGCAAAACGCGCCGTTTCTGCTTGGTTTGCCCAAGGGAGGAGGAGTTACCGGGCTAGATGTGTGACGGGTATATTAAACCAAATAGATTTTTAAGTACGATAAAAAGAGATTTTACATCGTATAAATATAAATATAATTGTTACATATTTTAATAAATTATTTTTTAAAAATAAATTAATTTCTATAATAAGTAATATTAGAGTCAATTCAATCCGATTTTGATGTCTACCGTCAAATGCTATTCCCAACTCCCTCTTGTCTGACGTGGAGTCGGGTCATATGTAATGACCTATCGATGTGCATATAAACGTGGAAGGTAATGGTTATGGCAGAGAAACACCAACCGGTTCGAGTATTGTACTGTCCGGTTTGCAGTTTACCAGCATAGTACTGTGAATTTGGCCCCGATTTCGAGAAATGCAAACCCTGGTTGATCCAAAACGCTTCTGATCTTTATCGTGATCTCGTCGAAGGTCTCTCTCTCCTTATAAACGCCGTGTATATTTCCTTTTTTCTTTTTTCTTTTTTCTTTTTTCGATTCAGAGGCAAATTCTAAGGAAGTTGATAAAGTCCTTGGCGGCGGTGATGCTGCTGCTTCTTCCGGTGAGGTTAATGAATATATCTGTATTACGCATTTGTCCGTACTATTTGGATGCTGTGAGAGTGAGAAACAATGCTTTTTCGTTTTTTGTTGGTTTCATTTTGGCAAAAGAAAGTGCAAGTCTTATTTCGTTACCTTTTACTGAGTTAGGGTTTACAAATAAATGTTTCATTTGTGAAATTACGAATGGAATGAGACCAATTGAACCCGATCGCCAACTCTTCCAATAGTTTTTGCTGTGTGGATACTTTAATTGTTCATGTCTCGAGACATTGGAGGTGTATTTTCCATTTCTTAGGGTTTTGATATTAATGCAGTCCACAAAAGTCAGATGATTTTCTTTTTACTCTCTAAATTATTTATTTATTATTATTATTTTTTTTTTTTTTGGGTTGTGTGTTGCTGGTTCTGGTTGATGTTTTTGTTTTATTCATTGAGGTAACTTTTTGGGTTTGCGATTGAAAATTAGTTTTTTTTAATTTTTTGGTGATTCTTTTCGGCTGTCCATCTATGGCACTACAATAGGTACTTCTGCACCTGAACTAATGAAACTTCGGCCTGGCCAGAAGATAAAGAAGAAAGTAAGAGTTCTGAGAGTTTTTACCTTTGTTTCCTTGAATGAACTTAATTTGGAGAAGCAAGAAGTTTTGATTATTATAGCGGATCTACGCCCTGAATTTTTGTAGGAGAAGCAAGAAGTCATTATTGAAAAGTTCACATGCAACAAGAGAAAATGTATTACCACTGTAAAAGGGCTGGAGCTTTTTGGTGAGCAATCTGCTGCTTTGCCCTTTTATCTTCACCTTTTGTTCAGAATTTATCAGCCCATGTTTACGCACTGCTTTCAGGTGTCAAACTTAGTGATGCTTCAAAGAAACTTGGGAAAAAGTTTGCTACTGGAGCCTCCGTTGTCAAGGTATTGTCATGTTTCCAGGCATTTATCTATCTGTTTTTCCATCACCGTGGATTTTTCTTTTCACATTTAGGGGTAACTGGCTTCAGGGACCAACTGAAAAGGAGCAGATTGATGTTCAAGGAGACATAGCATATGACATCGTGGACTTCATAACAGAGACCTGGCCTGACGTAACATACTCATCATTGTCTCTTTTGAATATTATGTGACCAGTGAATTGCTTTGGTTATTTTCTTACCTTCTCAAAAACAATCGTTAAATAAAGTCATGGAATTCTGTTTTTGGTAATGTCATGTGATGGATAACTGGGTTGAAGTTCTTCAAAAGATTTTTCTTAATTTTTTTGTAGGTACCTCAGACTGCAATTTACTTCATTGAAGATGGGAAAAGGGTCCCAGCAGTGTGAATCTGATTCATAGTTATAAAGATGGTATGGTTTGCAGTGTCTTTGTCGAACTTGGTAGGATCCTCGTGAATTAAACAGTCTTAAGTTAAGGGACTGGTGAACAATGACAAACTGTCGGTGAGACATTTTGCCCCTCTTTGAATTCTCCTTTCTTACTTGTCAACGGGTTGAGATATTAATGGCTCTGATTTATATGGGGCTGAATTTTTTTGGTATTTCTCTTGGCTCAGCTGCTGGAATGTTATGCTTCAAGTATGCTATGGAGAATAAGAGAAAAAAAAAAAAAACAAAGCAAAATTGTAAAACAATATGTGCCTAATTTTATGCTGTCTTTGACTGTAGTTAATCTAAGACCCTAATTTAGGGAAATCAAGGTCTTAAAAATATTTTGTTTGATCCACATTCTCCCTCCTCCCTCCCCCACACCCCTTCCTCTTCCCCCCTTCAGTTTTTTCGGGTCAAAGAAAATGTAGAAGCATAAGGAAGTATTAACTCACGGTTCCGTCAGAATGATTACACTCTTATATCAAACTGTGATCTAACCTATGTTACTGAATTAACAAAAGATTGTATATATTTAGACATACATTTAATCTATTAGATGTCATGGTGAGGATTCGAATGAATGATATATTTGGTACAAACGAATTAATGTTAAAGTTACCACACTTTCGCTATGTATCACCAGTGAGTCCGCGAGCACTCTTTGGGCAACATATCTCGCACGCTTCGCATCGTTATTTGGCCGTAATTAAAGAAAGGAAAAACAAAAGGAAGAGACTATTCATGAGAGAGCCTTGCTCTTATTTGGCGGTAATTAAAGAAAGGAAAAACAAAAGGAAGAGACTATTCACGAGAGAGCTTGCTCTTACGGACTATTACCTCTCCTCTAAAAAGTTAACTTAAACAATTATTTTCTCTCTCCGAAAGGTTAATTTACTGAGGTGTACAGTATTCATGTCTATATATTTCAAAATCTTCATCTTTCTCAACAATGTACAATTTAGATAGTATACACTTGTTACACTACGCTTTATTCCAGTAGGAGACAAGTATCCCAATTTTATTTTATTTACAATTCACTATTTCTCTCAAATATTGTCAAACTTTTTAAAAAAAAATTCAAGTAACGAATATTGAATTGTGTCCATAAATTTTTAAAAGAATTATTGTTGAGATTTTTTAATTTTATATTACACTATGGTCCAAACATTTTGTTCCATATGTGTATTTTTAATCCTCAAAGTGTCCTCTTAATTAAACTTTAGTGAATTTATGAAGAGCAAAGCGTTCAAATCATATGTTAACGGACTAAAATGTCCTTTGCCGGGATATTCTTGTAATTGTCTCGTCTTTTTTGGGTTGTCGTGGTGCTTGCTTACTACAAAAAACATATATTGGCCCCCCTGCCTCGGTTGACTTTTGTGACCGACGACAATATCAGCAACCAGCTTCCGACGACAATATCGTGGCAAGTTGGCTTTTTGAAGATATCACCGACAATCGGATTTCTGTCTTGAAAGAAATGTGCTGATCAGAAGTTGCAAGATAGGGGTTGTTTGCAATTTCCCATTTTCAAGCAAAGCTGTGACTTTTGTGACCGAATGAAACATTTTTATCGGGAGGAGGACAAAAAAAAAAAAAAAACAAAGGGAGAAATCTGGGAGAATTGGACTCGTCGGTTTTTACGAGAAAAGATATCTCGAACGACGTCGGTTGAAGAAGACATCTCATTCAACACTATTTTTTTCGTGGTTTACCTATTAGGGCCGGGCTTATCGACGAGCCTGCTTCCATTTGGGCCACATTTTGGCCCGCCAGTGCAGATGAAACGTCGGAGCAGGAGAGTAGCGCAGGGCTTTTGGGTCGAGTTGCTGCTGCTGCTGCCGGCTTCACCGGCCGCAAGTCGCTCATGGCGCTCTTTCTCCACGCTTCTAGTTCTTGCGCGTTCTCTACTCTTCTCCAATCCCAAAATCACAGGCGCCCTCCTTATGCTACCTTCGAAGCTCTCAAACCCACAGCTTATTACTGTTGTTGTTCTGGTCGTACCATCCACGTTAACTACACAAAGATCAAGAGAAAGCCCAGGCCAAGCTTCTTCGAGCTTATTCGCGACAAGTGGTCTCGCAAACTCACTTCCACAAGAGAGAAATTTCCGTGGCAAGAAGGGCAAGAAGAAGGGACAGGACTAATAGAATCGCAACAAGCTTCTGGCGTGCTTTCTCTACCTGAGCCGGAAATTGATTGTGCAAGCCCATCAGCCAGTGATTCATTGAGTTCTGTACTACCCCACCAGTCTGCTACGGCTCCGTGGATTCATGGAACCCGACCCAGAAGGCCCCACTTGGATTCCCGGCATGAAAATGGGATTTGCTTTAGTGGGTCTTTCGAGGATCGGGAAGATAAGGCTGTCGACGAGGAAGATAGTTGCTGGAAGAGAGTTAAGGAAAAAGAAGTTGAATTTGATGACTTTTCAGTTCAATTTGAAAGAGTTAAACAACTAGCAGAACTTGAGGACGTGGAACCACGTGGGACCAAGGTGCTGTTCGAAAAGATTGAGGTTTGCAGTGACGGTGATATCGGCTCAATTCAATTGCCCTGGGAAGGAGGAAGGAGAACGGCCTCTGCGGAACTGGAAGGTGGTGAGAAGAGGAAGGTTAGCAACACAGAACTGGCGGAGAGGACGCTGCCTGAGCACGAATTAAGGAGGCTAAGGAACGTGGCCTTGAGGATGCTTGAGAGGATCAAAGTTGGGGCTGCAGGCATTACGCAAGATTTGGTGAATACTATTCACGAGAAGTGGAGGCTGGATGAAGTGGTGAAGTTGAAGTTTGAAAAGCCTCTTGCGTGTAACATGAAAAGGACGCACGAGATGCTGGAGGTTAGTGTTAGTTTTATGTTTTTATATTTAGTGCCTTTCTGATGGCTGATTATGCAATGAAGCCTTCTGATAATATTGTAGACTTTTGGTGATCTGTTTGCACCCAGTCTGTGGTTAATCTTATCAGTGATCGGAAGTTCCATGACGGGAATTTTATTTATCATTCATGTTTTGATGATTTTATAACTGTTAGTTGTGAATTTCGTTTGAATCTGATAGCATCTCGTACTAATTATATTTTCTGTTCCATCAGAGTAGAACTGGAGGTTTGGTTATATGGAGATCTGGCAGTTCAGTGGCCTTGTACAGAGGAATGACGTACAAGTTTCAATGTATACAATCATACATCAAGCAAAGTGAGGATGATATTGATGCGTTGCCACGTATGGAACAAGTGATCGATGAAGCCAGGGGTGACTTCGAGGTAAAGCACTGGGTTAGAAAGACAGAATCAGTTATCCCTAATGCTGAGAAGCATTTGAAGGATCTATCTGGAGAAGAACTCATGGATTATAGTGAACTCAACTACTTGTTGGATGAGTTGGGTCCACGGTTTAAGGACTGGTGTGGCTGTGAGCCATTGCCTGTTGATGCAGACTTGCTTCCTCCTATAGTTCCAGAATATAAACCTCCATTCAGATTTCTTCCCTATGGGGTGAGACATTGTTTAAGAGACAAGGAGACGACAATATTCCGCAGGCTTGCAAGAAGAACCCCGCCACATTTTGCCTTAGGTATGTAAGCATTAATCTACTTTGTGTTTGCACTCATCCTATTATATTTCCTTGAAGATGCTATGTTTTATCATTCTTGTAGGAAGGAGCAGAGATCTGCAGGGTCTGGCAAAAGCTATTGTGAAACTATGGGAAAGGAGTGCCATTGCAAAAATTGCCATCAAACGCGGTGTACAGAATACACGAAATGATAGGATGGCGGAGGAGCTCAAGGTGAGGCATTAAAAAGAAAAGGTACTAAATGAAAGCAGACAAGATTGAGCTGGTTTTACCATCAAACATTTGGAAACACTTTGTTGCCTGCAGTAAACATTAATACATAAAGAAATACATTAATAAGTAGCTCTCCACCACTCTGCTCTTCCATCATTGGCAATAATCATTTTTCTTATGATGGCGGTTGCATTTCTTGTCTAACAGAGGTTAACAGGGGGCACACTACTTTCTAGAAACAAGGAGTACATTGTATTTTATAGAGGCAATGATTTCTTGCCTCCAGCAGTTATGAAGACATTGAAAGAGAGACAGAAAGCAGCTTATGTCAAACAACATGAAGAGGAGCAAGCCAGAAACATGGCTTCAGCTGTGATTGAGTCAAAAGCCAAAACTACTAAAAGATCAATGGTTGCTGGCACCCTTGCTGAAACCGAGGCAGCAAACTCCAGGTGGGGAAATCAACCAAGCAGGGAAGATGTGGAGAAAATGATGAGAGATTCAGCTCTGTCCAGACGTGCTTCATTAATCAAACAACTTCAGAATAAACTAGCTCTTGTAAGTTATATATGCATCAATCAGAACAAGTTAAAAAAGACTCCAGGACCTTTCTAAATCTGATTTACACTATGTGATCTGTTGATATCCTAGGCAAAAGGAAAGATCACAAAGGCCGAGAAGTCTATAGCAAAAGTACAGCATCATCTGCAACCAACAGAGCTCCCAACTGATTTGGAGACCATAAGTGTTGAGGAGAGGTTCCTGTTTCGCAAGATTGGTCTAAGTATGAAACCTTATCTCCTTCTGGGGAGACGGGGGGTCTATAGTGGTACCATAGAAAACATTCATTTGCACTGGAAGTTCCGTGAGTTGGTAAAGGTAATTGTGAATTCCAAAAATTTTGCACAAGTTAAGCACATTGCTGTTAATTTAGAGTCCGAGAGTGGTGGAGTACTAGTATCCGTAGATAGAACTACAAAAGGTTATGTCATTATTATCTATCGTGGGAAGAATTATAGACGTCCGTCTAAAATGAGGCCTGGCAATTTACTAACAAGAAGACAAGCATTAGCCAGGTCAATTGAACTTCAAAGACATGAGGTAATATTTTTTATGCTTATTCTTTTCTTTTTCCTTTTAAAAAAATATTGCAACTGAAGATACATCTAATTTACCTACTTAATTTTTCTGTTTCAGGCATTGAAGCACCATGTCTCAGATTTACAAGAGAGAATTGAGTTGCTAAAGTCTGAACTGGTATGACTTTCCTTTCTCCATATATTTGATAGCTCTGCACTTTTTCCGAATTGACACCAGCTTTACTGATTTTTAATTTTCTGCTTCTAATCTCAGGAAGAAATGGAAGCCGAACATTAATGTAGAAGCATTAGACTCAATGTCAGATTACAGTTCCTTTTCTGATTACTATGATGTTGTAGAGGTAAATGAAATATAAACTCCTGCAATCTGTGTCATATAGGCATTGAATATTGGTCTATTTCATCCTGAACATAGCACCTTATCAGCAATTTTTTAATTGTTTTCCCAATTTGATGCCAACAATTTCAATTGCATAATTAATCAACTTTTTAAGGTTCCCTGTCCAAATCAATCATGCACTAGCAGTAATTATGCCACCATCCTTACCCTCAAACCATATGCATAAACTTTGCAAATTCAATTTCCTTTTCTACAGTCTGGATTTTTCTGCATTGCTCCTTTTTTTTTTTTTTTTTTTTCAAATGAGGTTTCGATGTGCCTATTATCTGACCCAGGACGTACAGAAGAAAAACATATCCTGAGCTGTGACAGTGAAAATGAAGATGGTTGCGTTCAAAACTACATCATGGGCGGGAGAAAACGAGTTATA
Organism: Ceriops tagal; assembly: GCA_021533255.1. NCBI lineage: Eukaryota > Viridiplantae > Streptophyta > Magnoliopsida > Malpighiales > Rhizophoraceae > Ceriops > Ceriops tagal. Next base: position 3,168,982 of record CM038596.1, read on the forward strand.
ATCCCAACTGAGTAGTATATGAGGTATTGAAAATGCTCGGAAAGCAAGCTCCAATTCGAACTCCACAAGCAAGACAATAGCCTGAAATAGGTTTCCAGGATGTAGCACTCTTATAATTGTCATTGGAGATCAACCACAAGCCAAGTATTGTTTGGCAGCAAATTGAAATACAAACTAAACAAATTTACTCTTATCAGCGGAAGCGATTTCTTGAAAGAGCAATGCTTCACTACTTATTTGGGAGGCGACTACTTCGACACACTTGATTCTTCCCGTAAGGAAGTGAAACATCTGTTCTCAATTGGAAGGCATAAAATGTTCATATCACTGTTATATAATTTACCGAGTTTTCTATGAGATAATTATCATTCGAACGTGTGCACCTCTTGGTTATTAGCTGGATCAAATGTGTGCTATAAGACAGGAGCTTTATACAAAACGCAAAAAAAAAAAAAAACAAAAACTCATAACGAGTTTTCAGTTATCAAATGCCTTGTTCCAATGGACGAAATTCAGCCAAATGGTGAAAAAAATACGCCAATGTTGTTTTTACTTGCACGGTGCTTCCTATGGTAGTTGATACTCTTAACTTGACGGTTCATTGACTTCGCCGTAAACCAATTTCAGCCAGAGAGGGATAAACGGAGCCGTGCAACCCATCATCAATGGGTACCTAGGAAGTACATTTCTCCTGCTTCAAGATCTCCTTAATGAAGTTCAAAACTACGGATACCAACTCAGCTTGGTGAGAAGTGTATGCATGATTTGCCCCATCTATGATGTGCAATTTGTGATTTGGTATGATCTTGGCAAACTCAAGTGCATCTTCCACGGGGATGATTTCATCGTCAGATCCATGGACGGTAAAAACCCTGTACATGAATCATGTTGTTAGTCTATTGTGTAGAGAACAATATATATTGAAGTGGAATGCACTAGCAAGTAGACAAATGAATGAATAGTTAAAAAAATAAAAAAGGAAAAAAAAAACATAGCTACTAAACAATAAGCATTCGGCAATTGAACAAATACCCAAATTTCAGATAGAGCAACAAACAGTTGCCAAAAGGAAAAAGTTGTCAGAAAATAATTGTTTTTTGAAGAATGCAACCACCATGCCCACTATGGTATTGTTTCCATTAATTGCAAATCATGACACTTGCCAGACCTTAAAATGTAAATGCCTCGTGCAGTGGACAATGTTCAGTTAATATTGTTTGTCAAATCATAGTGGTTCATCTTCATGGGACATCATATGCTCACAAACCATTAAGCATATGAAAAACCTACTCCGGCAAAGGAAGATTTAGATATCATATTAAGCACATTGCACTAAACTTGTACAAGAGAAGAGCTTGATCTGGCAAAAACACAAGAATAGGCTAATATAGTTTGTCCATACCTGCAATCTCTATCAATCTGAAGACATGCTTTATGCATATCTGTATTTAGGCGATCCATCAAAGCTTCCTCAGTCACAACATAATTAAGACTTCCTATAGAAGTAACATATCAGTCAACTATCAAACTTGCAAGAATGTGTGTTACCGAAAAATAAGTCACCTGTTTTGTTCTTCACTGCAATATAGCCATCTTGCTTGATCTTATCCATAAAGTCTTTTCCAATTCTTTCTTCGATGCCTCTCTTCAAATCATAACGACCAGAAATATTGACAATTGTGCTGATATCATGAAATTTGGAAGCATATAGGAGAACCACATCACCTCCTACAATTTAATTTTCGGCAATTTGGCTTTCTTGAGGAATCAAATAATACTCAAATAACATGATTAAGTACCAAAATAAGGAAAGAATATCCCCGTTTGTTAATTATCTACAATGCTAATTAAGCTAGAAAACTTAAAGAAATTTGAAAAAGTTTTCCAGAAAGAAGAAAATGTCCCTATTTGTTCAATAAAAGGGACTGTTGAACCCATCCTCCCTATTCTTTTCTCATCAATTGTTATACCTGCTAGAGGGCACAAGCTGCACAAGCATTTCTTTTTTCTTTTTAAAAGGTAGTTTATGATGTACTGCACAGAATTGTAAAAGAGGGATTTGAACACCAACCTCCTGTTCACAGCATGACACTCAATGTATTTGAAATTTTTGATATAAAATAAATACAAGATATGCTAACAAAGACCATACCACATGCAAAGGAAAAACCACATGCAGCCTGGCCAATTACACAAATGGTTATGGTTAAACCTAATACAAAGTCCCTAGTAATTGTAAAGATATCCTTTTTCATGCAATAATATAATGTCAATTGATGAAATTGCTAAAGGCTAACAAATGTGAGTCTCATTTGAATGACATTTTATGACAAATTGGTTTCTACAGAATACTCACACACCATTTTAACTGTATAGCTCTTTATACACCTTCTAACAGTTATAATCATGCAAGTGGAGCACAGTCATCAACACCTTTGCTATGTCCAAGAATTGCACTTATAACACGGTTGGCTCCAATGAAGTGTTCAATCACAGTACGTAAATCATCAGCCTCTCTCCAATAATTACCATAGGCAAAAGAGCCTTCACTTTCCCTGGAAAAAAAAAAAAAGAATCCCGACATATCGACATAAAATCAGAACTCACACAATTGATGAGAATAGGCCATGTGCCAGATATTCAAGCAAAAGGAGAACATGACAAGGAATAAAAATATCCACACACATACTGTGATTTTATGCAAATGTCTTTGTCATGCATTTCAAATCTCAAGCTATGCTAAAACACATTCACAATTACAAGATTGCTATCTTGTTAAATACTTCCCCTCCTTCCCCCCCCCAAGGTTTACATTAAATAGTGCAAAAGGTGGAAAGCCTGAAAAGGAATAAACAGAATCCTAGAGATCCAAATTGGTAAAACTTGCTGTTTTAAAATTGTTCGTTGTAGTTGAGCCCAACAAGCAATTGGGCAACCTTCTATGCCAAAATCATTATGGCATTTGTTTTTCATAAGAACCAATATCTCTGTTGTAATGTTTTGCATTATGTAAACTGCAAACATGATAGGCACACTCAATTTTCAAACTGATGATTAAAGTGATGTACACCAGTAATCCACCCCAAATCTGTTAATAAACAACTTACCCATTTCCAGCAAAATCAAAGCGGAAGACACTGATTCCATCATTTTCTAGTGCAACAGCAAGGTTTACCATCACAGTCTGCTCCTGGAGATATTAAAGAAAAAAAATCAACCTATTTACAATTTTCCATTGATGGACTTTTGTGGAATGAATCAGCCATCGAAAGAGTGCAGCCCATGCTTTGCCTCATCATTAATATGAACCGCAGAGCAATATTGAACTTCAAATATCAAAGCATACAACCTTTGAGGACCGAAAACCATGGCATAAGATAACAATCTCTTTTGATCCAGTATCATGTAACAATCCAACAAGATTTTCACCGTGTTTGTTTGGTATTACGACTTTTTGCTGCCGAAAAACTGAAACCCAACAATGTAAATGCCAAAATTAGGCAAGTTAAGGTTGTTATCCAGAAAACAGCACTACAAGATCAAGCAACTCCAAGTACTAAACTCTCCATAACCTACAAATATTCTTATCCACCACCAAAAACGTATTTAAGAACAGCCCCCCAATATATGCATAAGACATTAAAGACCATTGCCTGAGATCAAATTTGGTACGTGGGCAGGATTCTCAATTGCCCCATTTTCTGAAATTCGCTAAACAGATAGAGCTAGAAGAACAGGAAACTAAAAAAAAAAAAATATGGGCAAGTAAAAGGGTTAGATTTGGTTACCTGGGTCTTCTTGGACGGAGTGAGCCATCCTCAGCCGCAGGAATACACTGCGGTTGCGCGATGAGAAGATGCCTCCCTTGCTACGAGGAAATACAGGCGAAGAGGCAGTGGGTTTTCTCGCAATTAGCGTACTTGCGAGTACTGAATGAAAATTACAAACAAGGGTTTTCATTTTTGGGGTTAAATTTTACTTGGTAATCAACAATTGGTCCACTGGCCCCCCAATCAAAATTAAACTCCTGGAAGCCCTGCAAGCAGGTCATATGGACATCAGGCCCTCTTTTGTGGAACAAAAATGTTAAAACTATAAGGGATTGTTAAGTTGGAAGTGTATTTCACAATCATAACTGCATAATTATTGTAACCACTTAATATATTTTTAATATATATATATATATTATGCTTTGCTCACAATAACAATAAATCATAAAATTATAGCATTTGTGTAATTAAATTTGCACCTAAAATTCGTTAAATTCCCTTTGCATTGTGTGACGAATGTCAAATTTAGTAAAGAATGGTTATAGTCCATGCATCGAGGATTATGCTAAATTAAATATTAATTTAATACAAAAACGTGTTTATCTCATACTCATTGTCATTAAAGTTTAAAAGTTTAATAGTTAGGCATTAAAAAATATACATATATTTTTTTTTTCATTCATAAAAGAATACAAAGAGAAGTGAAGTAACAATAAGTGAAAACGTTACAAAAAAAAAAAAGTATGTCATATAATACACTCATGTCAAAACATTCTTGGATACATCGTATAGATACCATTTTTGGGTTGAAACGAGATTTTAAGAATATAATTCAAAAGCCCAATTGCCCAGATTGGCCCAGAACAATTGGGGTTTTCTTCGTTTCGACTTGGAAGAAAACCATGCAATTGGGAATCGAATTTTTTATTGTGTTAGAAAGTATAGTCTATAATTTATATTATTTTTAAAATTAAATGTTTTTTTAATAAAGTATAAAAAATTTTATGATGAAATGAACATAAAATATAATTTATATATTAAATTTTATTTAATAATTTAAAAGTAATATGTGAAGGCAAAGGAAGGACTTGGGACGTAGACGGTTGATTTCAGTCTCTCTCCCTCTCTCTCTCTCTTTTTTTTTTTTCTTATTCTTAAATATCTACAGGTTGACTTTGTTCTGGATTCGTTGAACGTGAGAATGTCAAATCAACTGCATCGGGTGTCGGCAGTGTGGACAAGTAGCAATTTCTTCACGAAGAATGACTCTGACATTATTATGTTCATGCGTAATACCACCTTGTCTTCTTCAATTTATAGATATAATGATATGTAGAGAAAAATCAATCAAATATTAATTACAGGATGTCATTGTGAAATTTTAAAGTTCAATTTAACCTTTCTAAGGGTTGTTGTACTTCGAATAATTAAATCTTGTTTTGAGAGGCACAGTCAAAACGCTCCCCAAAATCAACCGATCGCATCAGCCTCGTCCAAATCTTTGTTCATATGCCTCATTGTCACTCCTCGTGTATAAAAGTCAAGATCACATCCGTCAATGACTAGAATTTCCCCTTTCGCAAGGCGGTACAACAACCCTTTTTAAGTTTGTACATTTACATCTGTAATCATTATAATACATATTATATATATATATATATATATATTAAAAAGTTTATGGAATCATAAATTATATAATAAGATAATTATTTACATTTTGTAACTTCATATCTAATTTTTTTTTAGATTAAAATGAAAAATTTTTAAAATAAAAACATAAATTCTTGATGACTAAGGTTTCTTTTAAGAAATTTATTGTGATATTCTTTTTTGAGAGCCTATAGCTATACTATTGACCGTATATCCAACCACCGCTACTACTGCAATGGAATGGAACAAAACACCTGCACATATTTATGCATCTATATATAAATAAATTGGTTGATCTTTCTTTCTTCTCCTTTATCTACTATGTATATGTATGATAATCAGATGACATGAAAACAAAAGCAGAAGAGAGAGATCGATCCTAAACAGTAATATTTGAGGGATTCCTCGTACGCGGCAGTAAGACTAGCTTACCCCAAGCGTCCTTCCTTTGCCCCATGGACACCGTCTTTTCCATGGAACAAGTAGAACGCGCCAGTTATCTCCAATTGCTTATGCAGTCTGTTGGAAGCACTTACATTTGCCTTTGGTCATACTTGCCTAACCCTTCCAAGTAAGCCTTGCAATGCACTTTCTGGCCTGGTATAGGTAATATTACTCATAACCAATCGCTTGCTTTCGTTCTTACCAGCTGTTTAATCTTCTTGGATGGATGTTACGAAGAAGTCTATCAACCTGGAACTCGGGCGTTATTTGATGTCTATCGGCAAGGAGTCTTTCCTGTTCTTGAGGAGTGTGAGACTGATCACACCTCAATTTCTTGTTCAATGTCCATCTGCTTTTCCAGCCATTGGCTTCGTTTCTCGAAGTGTCCACGTGTTTTCCGTATTTCTTTTAACTGCAGCCGTGTCCCCTGGCAAGATTTACGGAATACTTCTCCCTGCATAGAACTAAACGAATTGGATCTTCAGTGGAAGGCGTGCGTTCATGCGCAGCGGCAATTTTACCAGGTAAAAGAACTTAATGATGAATATATGTAACAAGGAACAAGTCGCAAGCGCTAGGTCAATTCAAAAGCAGCTAACTTTATTTGCCTAACTTAGTGCCACTGTGTTTTTCATCTGTTTCAGGAAGCAAGGATTGAGGTATATTCACCTTGCTGTTCAAGAAAAATTAACGATTTTCTCTATACAACTATCTCTCTTCTACTTCTCCCCTGTTTACGTGGTTGCAGACTGCGGTATTCATGGGGTGCAGGAGCGGGGAAATTGAGCTGGGTTGGTCCAGATCCACTGGAGTATGAAATTTAATTATATATTGCCTTGTAATGTTTGATTGTCGTTCATACTAATATGAAAATAAAACCATTTTCATTTTCAGATGCACATGAAAAATGAAGTGAAGAATTTGTTTCCAGAGGACTTTTCTCGGCAGTCTCCTGCATTCAGAAAAGTTTCTCTGCCAGTTGAAAATGGCTGGCATTCATTGTTTTCATCCTCATTGAGATCCCTCTCCATGGATAGCCCTGATTGCTTTTCTTTTCTCTTTGGCATTCCGGGCACATCCCACGTAGCAGAAGCCCTCCCAGAGGCCCCGCCAATATCGCAGCCCATAATCAGCACAACTAGTGCGCAGCTCCAACAAGATACGCAATTTCAGCCAATTCCAAGCACAGCTACTTGACGGGTGCATACTATCCAACGTGAATACTGTACAACTAAATAGCAGGGAGAAGTTAATGATTATATCAGAATTTACCTGAACACGTGTAACCCTCGACGCGGAATGCCGACAACATAATTCGGCGCGGTCATCGATGAGGAAGAGGGAATCTTGGCTATATTTTTAGGGAGAAGTGAAGTAATGGCCCGTGACATACTGCACTTCAACAAGCCTTGCAATCTTTGCACCCAATGCCGAGCTCAACTAATCCATTTCAACACGCCATGCAATCTCCGCAAGCAATACCGGTCAAAGGCACAGCTAGTCCGCACCAGCAAGCCTTTGCCCTAAACAAAGAGAGTGTAGATGCCGCGATAATAAAAGCCACTGTTGCCGTTTTGACTTCTCCTTCCTCTTCTTCTTCTACACAAAATTTACAAAATATTTCTCAAATAAGTCAGAGAGAAACTGCTTTCATGAGCTATCTCTCAGCATTAAACCCCAAAACAAGACCACCAAGAACCAATTTACGAAGACAAAGTATGCTTAAAACGAGCAATTACTTATTGCAGAAATTTGTACATGGTGGGACTTGAACGAGTGCTGCCAAGCTGCCCCACAAGCACTCAGTTGCACCACAAAATTGCAGAGCGAAGAAGGCGCGAAAAGCTTAACGAAGGCTTCCAAGCACTGAGGTTGTTTCTTCCTCCGGAGACCAAGGTACGAAAAAAGATTGAAATTTCTGCATGCCAATTATTTTTATAAAATGCCTTTCTCTTGGATGATACAGAAAGACAAAGCTTCAGTACTTATTCGTACAAGGGAGTACTTGAACTCTTTGAAAGCTAGAATAGAGAAGCTCAGTAGAAGAAAACAACAATTAGAATCACATGTTTTGCCTGCTGTGGCTGCCAAAGAAGCGGCTGAATATTTATGTGATCAATCCTCAAGCTTAAGTGCCGAAAGAATTCACATCCAGCTTTCACATGTATCTGAATCAACTTCCTCAGAACATCGTGTTGTCCAGTTGCACGTGACAGTAAGAGGAGGGTCTTCCTGGTTGAATTTGGTGATTCAGATATTGGAGTTCTCGAAACAAGTTGAGAATGTGAATTTGATGTCCATTCAAGCCGTCCAGAACACAATAGAATCAAATCCTTCCAGTCGTATTGTTTTGACATTGAGAAGAGACGTGTGTCCAAAGCCCTATATAAATACTATAGGTGCACAATTCCTACTTTTATATAGTGAATTAATGATCCATTAAAGCATGTATAGGCAGTAGTTCAACTTCATATTGCATTAACTCACATATATGGTAAAACCTGCCGATGAAAAAGAAACCCTTAACTTCTATCCTTCGGCTTTTGTTCTAAACCGAAAATAGGCGTGGCATTTATGAGAATGGAGAAAGTTACCTATAGTTCACGGCTCAATGGGCACTTTAATAAAAAAAAAAAAAAAAAGCTGATTTGTCAAAGTTAGCGGCCATTGAAGGTGCAGCACAAATTCTGCAAAGCTTAATTCCTTTCAGGGTTTTCCTTCTTCCTCAATCAATTTTCTAGGAGATATGTGTGTGTTCGTCTCATCTTAAGTGCAATTGTGATTCGATTCATGAACACGCATCTCTCTGTCATCATGGAAAATAAGAATTGGGAATTATGAATTGATCAGTTGACAGCAATGTTGTGGAATTGATCATCTTTTCTACTTTGTTGGTTGGTTCTGTACAGGGAAGCGAATGGGACGAGTCTGCCTTCGAGGAAGCAGTTAGAAGGACTGTTGGAGACCAGGCACATTGACATGCCGTGTGAACTCGCATTTTCGCATTCGATGACCCCATCTCAGTCGATGCTGCTTACCTTGTTTCCACTTATGGAAACGAAAAGCTTAGAAGTCGCATGGTTAAATTGAAATTTCATTTGACGTCCGTACCTTTAATTTAATTTTGTTTTTATAATTTTTGACCCTTGGATTGTTAATGAACACAACCAAAGACATCGGGATGAAAAATTAAAAAGTAAGTCTACGCAACAAATTAAGTATTAATTTAACTTTATTTCATTTATACTAATAAAAGAAATTCTTAGAATCACAATTTTGGACTTAGTTACATTCCATAAATCATGTTTAATTAATGATTAATAGCTAGATATATGCTTGCATGATGAGATATTTGTTATACATCTTATTGTGTTTATCTTTCGGCTGTACTTACTCTGCCACTAATCAATCCTGACTTACCAAAAAGGGAAAAAGCCCATTAAACCTTTTCTTGTGAAAAATGATTGCTACCCACCAATCCAATTGCTTGTAAAACGAAAATAACAAGGGAAGACAGGATTGATAGACGGGATAAACAAGGCAACTTATAATTGATGATCGTCATTTCTTTCTTGATTTGTGTAACTTACCATCTGTCCACCAATCACTCACTCGTCCCCCCCGCCCCGATTAAACTCCGTGTAAAAATGGTGGTCAATATCGCCGTCTGGAGGCTTCCCGGCGTAGGAAAAGGAAAAACCAACTTCTGTAATTTCTAACGTGATTACGTGGCCAAACGGTAGAGCCAAATAAAAGATGCGGTCCTTCTTTATACACGTCCAAAGATTCTTGGTGAAAAAAAAAAAAAAAGAAAATGCAGCGAAGTGAAAATGAAAGAATTATTTTAAGTTATGTATTTAATATTTTTAATGTAAATTTTATTTTTATAATAATGTAAATTATAATAAGTTTTTTTATAAAATAAAATAAAATATGTTTAATTGTAGTTATTATTGTTAAAATAAAATTATCTAAAATTTGATGTGTTATTTAAAATTATTTTTTAAAAAATAACATATCTTTATTTTTTCCCTTTTAATAAAAAGAGGTCAACTATATATATATATATATATATATATATAAATTTAAGATTTATTTGTTTGAAAAATATATTTAAAATTCAACAAATATGACAATTTAATTAGAAAAAATATTTCTTGAATACAATAGAAATGACTATTTAGTCAAAAAATATTTATTAAATTTAATATATATAATTATTTAACAAAAAAATATTTCTTAATATTAATAAATATATTTTAAAAAATATATTTTTTATAACATAATATCTTTTAATAATCATTAAATAAATCTATATATATATACTCTGATCTAAATACAGTGGACTATAGAATCTCAGTTGTCAATGCTTGCTTTACCAATTCTAGACAGCCAGAAAAATGATTTTACTCAAGATTATAGGGAATGCTGCTAAATTTTATTATTCATACGTAATTAAACCAAATTTCCAAAAGCTATTTAAAAAAAAAAAACAAACAATTAAAAACCTTCATATCATATTAGTATAAATGCTAGCACCGCAATTGTTTTTTATGTCTCGTTCCACTCCCTTTTTTTTTTAATGTTTTTTTTTTTCTAAATATGATGATGTGAAATATTGCCAAACATTTCGAATTATCTTCACAAACTACCTATGAGAGAAAAGAAATTTGAAAAAATAGTGCAAATACGTAAGTTTTATTAAACAAAACTTACGGTTCGGTTGCAAACGCGTGCTTTACGCAATCAATCGGACATAGATATTCCTTCAACACAACATAGGTCATCGAAAGGATAGGTGAGGCCCACCAAAACACGAAAGCCAGCATCTTTCAAAAAAATGAATGCCTATTCAAAGAGTGCATAACCGCTTTGATAAACTCACACTAACCCCTCAATTTGGAACTAATCATAGAATAGTTGCTTAATTGATCATCGCATTAGGTGCAAGCGTTTCTTAGCACAATTTCCTTAAGTCTGAATCTAGCTAGGAAGATGAAAGGACAAATCAGGAATTCGAAACTACAGTTAAAGGGAAGAAGGCACAATCTCATTCCCACGCGTTCGTCTCTCTTCACGGAACCCTACAGTCCACACCAAGTTGCAGCGAAGGCAGAGTAAACATATAACAATGAAAGTTTGAAACGATTACCAAATCCAAACAATCAACTTGTCACGCAAATTTGCGTTTTGGAGCATTGGTTTAAGGGGAACATGAAAGCGACCACAAAATTAGAAAAATTAAGCACAGGAAAAATGCAGACTTCATACATAACACATTCATACCAAGGAAATCCCAACATAAATTGTCCAATCAAAAGTCCGCTCTCTAACCATGGGACAACATTCTCTCCAAAACAAGAGGGAAAAGGAGGAATGAAAGAAAATTCAGTAACTGTACACTATAGTCCATAATATAACACAAAAGGGAGGTAAAAGAATGAATAACTCCGAAGCCTTTTGAATTTTCCTTCACCGAACAACATTGCATCAGCCACTTCACAGATACTGCAATCAAAGCATTACTGTTGCTTGCACTCTGGAGGCCGCTCACCCTGCTGACCACCCCCGACTTGAGGTCTCCCACCCTTCTGTATTATGCAGTATCACAGCAAAAATAGAAGGTTAGCCTAATCAAGACATCTAAAGAGGAACGATGGTGGAAAGAGGAGCCAAGAAGAGTAAGAAGTTAAAAGAGCGTGAACTCAATATGAGGGAAATGCCTTATTTCCAGCAGATGACTGTATCAACATGTACACCCAATCAAAAAGGGACAAAAAAATAAAAAAATCAAGGCAGCAGCTTAAGCTTTAAAAAGAGAAACAAGACAAATGAAAAATAAAAAAAAAATTTAAGAAGAATGTACCTTCTTCTTTGTCTTGCCTTCATCTTCATCATCATCATCCTCTTCATCGTCTTCCTCATCCTCATCTTCATCATCATCGTCGTCAATGTCTTCATCCTCATCATCATCCTCATCCTCATCCTCCAAACCAAGCTCATCTCCTTGAATAGCCTCCCCAGTAAACCATGATACTGCATGGGGGATGATCTTATCTCGGATGGTTGACCTAAACCATGATGCCAATAAGAAAAATTTGTATTTGAGTGGAAACCTTATGATTTGAACAGCTAACATGGATATCAAAAAGACAATGAGAAGGAAATATTTAAGATTATGTAAAATTAGTATTGCTTAACAAAAGGATCAGAACAGGATCTCTAATTAAGAAATATGTCCACATTTAATTGTATATAAAGCAGGTGACTCACGCAATGTCATAATCTTGCTCCATTTGATTTTGAAGCTCTTCAGCCTGTCCAGAAGATAAAAAGATAAACAAAATAAAGAACCAAATAAATAATTGCAACACTGAAGAATAAAAAATATATCCTCAATCATTTTTCAAAAATAGAACATCACTCATTGTCTTAAGATATAAGGTCATACTGTTTCCTCATCCAGATCTTTATCATCCTCAGGGACTTCAGGTGGGCTAAAAAAGTTGAAAAAACTTTCACATTCCTCAATTTTAGTCCTTGGCTTTGCATTCTTTGATCCTTTCTTTGGCTTCTTCTTAAGGAGCTTTTGTGTTAGGCATTTACCCGGATACCACTCAATTTCCGTCCTAAAACAAAACAGTAAGAACCATATTTAGCAAAGGAAAGTAACAGCAACAAATTAGAAAGGGAGAACAAGTAAAATGGTTACCCTATTGCCTTCTCGAGAATAGGCTCATTTTCATCAATCATATGGTAAGTCTTTGTCAAGACACTGTTTTTGAAATATGGATTCTGATCAAAGAAAAACTCAAGCTTGAATCCCTTTGGTTCCTCTATCCTATACCACTTAATATCTTTAAGGTACTTGAGAGCTTCTTCATCGCGTTCAGTAATCTGATTCACATCAAAAAGAGAATAGATAAACATACACAAAACAGTATGAAAGGAAATGAACTGGCATGCAATGCAGTGTCAAGTCATATGATAAACAAAATATCACACTTGGAATAACTCACCTCCTCGGATAGCACTTCATTGTTCTTCATTGCAGTCAGCCAAAAATCAGGAACACCTTTCTCTGCATTAAATATATCTAAATATCAGCTACACAAAATACCAATAGAAAAGGCCATCCTCATAATTTTTGGACTGTACCCTCATCGGCTTTACCCCCCTCCTGCTCCATCTCAGAATCATTTTTAGCTGCATCAACTTCAATCACACCATTCACAATCTCGTATCGCTGCATGAAGTCCATTAATTTTAATTATTCCACAAACAGAAACATACACATATAAAGAAAGGGACATTAAAGGCACATAAAACCTCTGTATATGTGGATCAGAATAATACCTTCGTATACAATGGTTGGTACAATATTTGATATCTGGCTTCAAGTGCTGCTTTTTCCTCCAAGAATTTTGCCTCTACTTCATCATGTTGGCTCTGCACATTAATCAAGCATTATAGAGCATAACCAGCAACAATTTCCCATGAAGCATTCAAGCATTAGAAGAAACATAAACAGAACATGAGAAAGATATGCAATAAAGAACAACCATAACTAATGCGAATTATGATTGCAAATTAAGCAACATAAGTAACTTCATATGTTTCGCTTCCATCGGAAGAGAAATCTTGGAGCTAACCACAACACACAGAGTAGTACAAGCAATCATAAAGAAGATATTGTTGTAAACACATAATGAATCCAAAACAGAGCCCCATGTAACTCCAGAATAGTGGTGTTTATACTGCTGTTTCTATAACTAGGTCAAACTACACATCCCTGTCTTGCATACCGCTCTTTGGAATAATCATGTGAGAAACAGAAAAGAAAAAAATTGTATGGAGAAACACATAAAAATAAATAAATTCAAATCATTAAATCTGCACCTATACGTTTGCAAGAAAAACCAAAGATTGGATGTCATTCTTTTACATTATGCATCTTTCAAGGATAACATCAGCATATTAGGAGTTAGACATTGATGTTATTCAGTATATTTAGAGTACAGTCATGTTAAAAACACGTATGACTAACTAATGTATGTACCAGACCCATTTAGGAGCAGCAAAAGCTCAGATGTAAATCGGCAGACATTATTTAATCAGCACCATCTATTAGGAAACATGCACATTGATGATATTCAAAAAAGCAATCAAGTATATAAAAATCCATGCACAAGTGATATGCCTATCATCCCCATTGGGTAGCAACAAAAGCTCAGCTACAAATGAGCTGTAATTATTTAGCTGGTAACTACTCACACATCAACAACTGACATTGGCACACCAGAGGTAGTCGTAAAGACATGTCACAAGGTAAACAGCCACAATTCATAGGAAGACAAAAAGCCAAAAATTTCGATATTTCAGGCAACATAAAGAGGTTAAATACAAATATAACCAAGCTAAACCACGGGGCTAAAACAGCAAATGACATGCCTGGATCTCCCTGAGGGCCTCAACGCGCCTCCTCACAACAGTAGGCAAATTCTCCATCACACCAACATGCTCCTCGGCCAGGTTTTGCAGCTTATTCTTAAAAACAAAAATACAAAAATCCTTGCCATCAATAAAAAACCCAAATAATAGTTCATAGAAATCAATAAAGAGCAAAAGAGCAGAACAAAGAAATTCAAAATGGCAAACAACGTGGTCCATTTGCTCTTCAATAAGTCAAAAAAAAAAAACCAAAATCTCCAGAATTTAAGCAATACTACTCTTCTGAATGCTTAATTCAGATTCATTTTCCTTCCTACAGTTCTCAGGAACCAAACAGAGGTTACCAACCTTGAGAGCATTAACTAGGCCAGCTCGAGCCTCGTCGTTTAGAGCTATTTTACACACCAAACAGAAACCAAGCAGAAATTAGTATCAAATGAAAGAAATTACGGTGAAATTTTATTTTTATTTTTTTTTTAAAAAAAGAAGGGGGAGATAGATAGGGAGTTAGGGTTTTGCCGGCAGCAGAAAAATTACCGCCGCTGAGATCAGAAACGTTGAAGCTATCGTTACCGTTACTCATATTGGGACGAAATTGTAGAACAGACAGGCTACGCTGAAACCCTAGATTGCCTTCGCGAGAGTGCAGAAGAAGAGGGCACGAAGAGACGAGAGCGGTCGCCTTTATCTTGCTTAAATACCTCCTTTTACCCTTGCCCCAGCCCAACACCTTACAGCTGGCCCCTTTCCTTTTTATAATTACGAAGCGGCAGTGACTTTCTTTAATAAGTTTTTTTTTTAAAAAAAAAAAAAAACAAACAAACAAATGTACTCAATGCCAACAAAACCAAAACATTTATTAAAAAAAAAACACATAATAATATTAAAATTAATTAATTTGAATTAACACGAAATTTCTTATATTTGATAGTGAGAAAACTTTTATGGGAAAAAACGTCTGTTTTTTTTTAAAGTTGCTGTAAATTTTGAAAATTATAATATGGAGGTATTAAATTACCTGCTAAACAAAACCCAATTCGGTGAAGCTATGTTTGGTAACTGGGCATATTTCTTTTTTGGTATTATTTTCCGTTCTTGTTTCCTATATAAAAGGAGTAACATGCACTGTATTATGACAGGAAATAAAAAAAGAATAAAAAAATCATACAGATTATTATAATTTAGTGATTAAAAAATAATCATTTCATATAAAAATTATAAATTTAAATTCTCGTCAAAAGAAGTGTTGAATAGAGATAGAATTAAATGTATATTCAATTTTTCACAAATGTAAAAATAATTGATGAATTTTATTTTGTACCATTTTACTATGTAATACAATCAGTGCAATTTTTTTTTTTTAATGTGAGTTTATGGGATGTCACCTCTGTTTACCTATTTTATAAAAAAAAAATCATAATATTAGTAGTGTTTTTTTTTTTGTTTAGAATTGTGTCGCCCCAAATAATTTGAGTTTCACTATGGTTGTGTGTTTGTTGAACTTTGGCATCGATTAAAAATAAATTGATCATTTCAAAGTCTTCTTTTAAGAATAATATAAACGTGTCGATAGACATCTTAGCTCAAAATACAATACTTTCTTCTTGAGTTATTAAAAAAAAAAAAAGAAAAATAACTTAATGCAGTAAGTACTCAACTTATTGTAAATTTAAAAGGCCGATAACAACATTAAACGTTAATTTATGAGCAATTATATTCATTTGACGATATCTTGAGTGAGTAAAGTTCTGATGGACAACTAGTTTCAAACAAGAAACTGTCTGATTTAAAAAAATAATAATAAAAAAGAAAAAAGTAATTCAATACAATATTTTTGTTGTAGATAATTGGCATCTAAAAAAATGAGAAAGAAATCATTGAAGAAAATATTTTTGGCAAAAAGAAAAACTTCGATTTCGAGAGTATCTAGTAAATATTTATTGCGATAATTAACCCCCATATAATTAAAATTTTATACCAAATAAATTATGATTTCGTTATATCAACAATAAATTTAAAGCCGTTGAAAGTTCAATTTATCATTTCAACAAGATATTCTTCCCAAGTATGCCAGATGTAACTCATGTAAAGTTGTAATCATTCTTAAGATCTTTCGATCCTGCTGTCCCTCACTTTCTCCATTGAAAACACCATAAATTTCCCGCCAAATATAGCATTAAGTGGAAAAAAAAAAAAAAAAGATCTTCCAATCAATTTCATTGTTATTAGATATAAATAGGTAACATGATATTGTAATTTGATTGGTAATTGGGTGTATATTTTTTATTAATTTAAATTAAAATTTTTTCATTGACATTTGTTTTACAATAAAAAAATTATATTGAGAATGTGAGGTTAAATTTTAAATTTATTAATATCAATTTTAAGTATAAAAAATTTACTTAATTTTAATAGCATTTAAATAATAAATTTTAAAATAAATAAATAAAAATATTAATAAGTAATTTTTAATATCAATGCATGAATGTTATAATAATCAATGTATTTGATATATATATATATATATATATATATATATATTTATTTATTTATTTATTTATTGTTAAAAAACGAGATAAGCATTAACTAACGATAATTGATGCCACCGATCTATAATAGCTTCTTTCTAATCAGATTAAATTTCTAATCGATGTCATTGCAAATATCAGTCTTCTTGTTGCAGAAACGGTCAACGGCCAACAAGCGGTCAAGAAATACTTCCTGCTTGGGGCAAAACCAAATTATAATTTTGAGAAAATTAGGCCAAACTAGAAAAAGAAAAGCAAGGAAACGGAAATATACTATAAAGCCTTGATTATTCAACTAGTTCTTCATCTTACTCTATCTTTTGCTTCTTCCAGTTCATTGTACGAGTTCCCTAAAGATGATCTATTAACCATTGTTGTATTCACATGCGCATTCTTGGAAAAACATCAAAAATTTGAGAGCCTTGCACCCCTGTCATTTTATCTTCTAAAGGATTGCATCTTTACTAAAATGTGTTTCTGTGCCTTGAATCGCTAGGCAAGTCTCTGGATCTGGAGCAAAGCAAGTTGTCAAGGGTCCAAGCTTATCAGAGCGCTGGCGTCAGGGACTTACAAATAATTGCCGTAGTCTCGCCTCCATTTTGAGTTGATCGGAATGTCATTTTTGTTGCTTTTGGACTGCAGACGGATTAATTTAAGCTAACCAGCGGGAGCCCTTTCACCCAGCCCGCATGGGTCTGGAGCGCACAATGGGCCAACCACCCTCATGACCGTAGTCCAACTATCCCCAACAGCCTTTTCATTTGCGCCGCGCACATAAATGGATTACCTATAATATTCTCTCGATTAGATTATAAATGGAACCAGCCGTTAATCATGGCATCGATGGCAGGGCAGATGCCACACAGGACCTCTCTGCTGCGTCAACTATGATACCCGCCTTGGCGGGTGCGCCGGAACAGCTACGGACCAAGTTGTCATGGAGGGCAATCATTGCCATTGAGCGGTCCCGCGCAGCTCCTCCACACCTGGCAACCAGTTGCCGGATCTAGCTCCAAAAAACTACAATGCCCAATCAGCCATTTCAATCTTTGCCGCAGATTGGTTCCGATTTAGGATCGCCATGGTTTTAGTCTCGTAGTTTTTCTATTTTTTTGTTTTTTTTTTTTTGAATTTTAGGAGTTTCGGAAATTGAAATTGAAGCCATAATATTTGTTCCTTTTCCATATGGGATAAATTGTATTTTCATCTTTCTCATTCACATGCTTCTAATTTCCTTTTTTCCCCAAACCAAGCATTAGCGAAGCTGAGACGGAGACGAGGCAAAAGCAGTGGGTCCCACATAACAGGCCTTTCAGGACAGCTGTAAGGAGGATATCCACAGTCATCCGTCAAACTTTCCAGAGAATGGAGGGGGACAGCTTTTGAAATAATTAGATTTTAGCTAAAAAGAGTTCAAAAATAATTAAAAAAAAAAGTGACGATGATACGTGGCGACCTTCCTCTATCTATGCGCACACTCGATGCGACACTTGTTAGTTCTCTCTCCTGCTTCCCTGCCTCTTTGCCTCGCCAAGCTCTCCGTTGGGGCCAAATCTCACTTTTCCCCCATTACCCGTCGCGTTCGAAGACTTCGTTGCCAAAACCCGTTGAAGATTCCATAGAAGCCGCGTAGTCAGTTTCCGTTGCAAAAGAAAATATGTCTGCTGCAGTTGACGCCGGTCCCGCCACTTGCAGCGACGGTTGTGTAGGTGACGGCGGCGTTTATGGTGGTGGCGGAGTTGATGCCACCTCATCTTCGTCGTCCACGTACATGGAGAAAGCTGATCAGGAGGCGGTCAAATTCGTGACGTTCAAAGAGGAGGAGGATACAGGTGCAGTTGATGAAATCGCCGGTGGCGGTAGTGAAAACTACTGTTATACTGGGTTGTCTAACTCTTCGTCTTCTTCTGTGATTCTGCCGAAGCCCATTGAAGGCTTACACGAGTCCGGTCCACCGCCGTTTCTGAAGAAGACATTTGAGATGGTGGAGAGTACGGCGACCGACCCGATAGTTTCGTGGAGCAAGACTCGCGACAGTTTCATAGTTTGGGACTCTCATGAGTTCTCTAAACGTCTGCTTCCCAAATACTTCAAGCACAGCAATTTCTCCAGCTTCATTCGCCAGCTCAACACCTATGTAGTTTTTTTTTTTTTTTGGGCCTAATTTGAGATATATATTCTTTGCTCCGTGCTTGTATTATGGATTCCGTTAATTAAAGGTGCCAACTGCTTATCAGGGATTCAGGAAGATTGATCCAGATAGATGGGAATTTGCAAATGAAGAGTTTCAAGGAGGGAAGAAGCATTTTTTGAAGAATATCAAAAGAAGTAGGTATGGCAAACAGCACAATGGAGCAACGAGTGGTTTGGAATCACCAAAACTCGGATCGGAATTCGAACTTGAGAATTTAAAGAATGAACAAGACACATTGAAGGTAGAAATCCTGAAACTCAGGCGGCGACAAGAGGACTCAGAGAATCAACTGTCTGCTGTTGAAGAGCGCATCCGAGCTGCCGAGTGTAAGCAACTGCAGACGTTTATGTTCTTTATCAAAGCAGCCAAAAGCCCTGGAATCATCCACCATCTAATCCAGAAACGAAAGAAGCAGGGAGAGCTAAATGGGGGCGAATTTAGCAAGAAAAGGAAACTGCTTCCGACCCAAGTCCCAGAATGCTTCCTTGACGCTGTGGATACCGGCCAAACTGTAAATTGTAGAAACCAGGCTCAAGAAAAATTGGCTACAATGCAAACTGAACTTACTGAGATACTGCCAGAGACTCTGGCATCCAGTCCTATATCCCGACTATTTGGGGCTTCTATGAATGATGAGTGCTGCAGTCCTACTATATGCGATCACGAGGCCAATTTGATGTGTGGTACAGGTTCTGAAGATGTGCCATCTGTCTACAATCTAATGTCGGAAAAACTGATGGATGACAATTTGGGGGCCAAGGATTCGGTTGATGAGGACCTAGATTTAAATGACTCCAAATTTTACCTTGAATTGCAGGATTTGATTGGGAGGCCACGAAACTGGGGTGGACACGCAGCAGAGCTGGTGGAGGGAGCTGGTTGTGTTGGATAAGACCCTCTTGTAAACGGTATATATCTCATGTATATCCCCTTTTTATCTTCATGGGAAGTTTGTTGCGACATTTTTTTTTTCTTAGCAGATGAAAAAAAGTTAAACATTGCAGCTGAGGACTGATCGAGCGACATGAGTGAGAAGATTCAAACTCAAACACCAATTAGGCTATATCTCGAGTAATTGTTTCGATGAATATTTAGTCACTACACTCTTGTACATATCATAGGATCTTAAAAGCTTCAAGTACCGTGGCTTGAGCTTTGGGTGGAATGAAATTTGTTTCGCTCAAAAGTTTCAAGTGCGCACCGTATTTGAAATCAGTTCATGGATCCGGATGCTGGATTTCTGGCCTCTTTTTTTTTTTTTAAAAAAAAAAACAATTTCCAAAGAAATCCTGACCCTGAGTGCCTTCACTCAATGTCACGAGAGACGGTATTGAAACGCCCCTTAAACAACATCCAACCAAATGTACAGGAAATTAATTGTGGGGAAGCTCAACGTGGATCGACCTTCACCAGTCTCCAAACGCACAATCTCATTCCACGCGTGTGTCCCAAAAGCAGATGCTTGCCGTGTAGTTTGTATGATTGGAGGGTCCCGGAGTACCTTAAAGATGCTAATAAAGTGGTCTTAGATGCAATCCTGTTGCTAACAAGGTGGTATTCCGGAGGTAATGTTGTTGCCTAAAGAGGGAAATGTTTTCAATAAAGTCTCTCTCGACAGTCAAAAGAAAGCCAAAAAAATGTGAAAGTAGAGGCAGTGAGCTTGAAGAGCTCAACGAGGTTTAGACATGCGTTTCTCTTACTTTGATTGCAGTAGATGCTTCCTTGGTTCAGGAGTGTGGATTAACAATGATCAGGCAAAATGAGGGGAAGAAGAGATTGACTTTGGACTTTTAAGCCCTACAATCGAACTCCCCCACCACGCCCTTGCCCACCCCACCCCCCCTGAAAGAAAAAAAAAAAGGAAAAAGAAATTGTGAATTATCTGCAAACGGCCCAATTTGTCCGGCGTTTAACTTTACGGTGAAAACTGGGCCAGTGTTTTTTTTTTTTTCACCGTACCTTTTACTTTACACTACACGGGATATTGTTCCCTCTGAACCGCAGGAGTTTCACATCCAGTATCAACACGTGACACAAGATTATCCCCTCCCCGCCCGCCTGTATAACCGACCAACTGACATGTTATTATTACAATACAATACAAGAAAAAAGAATAAAAAAGGATAACTAAATCCTATTTAGAAAATAGGATGGGCAGAGGAACAAACCAAAATTAAGCCCTACCAGAGCACACATGAAGAGCATAATGGATCGGCGGCCTAACCTAACGACCCTTATCACTGAGCTTGCCGTTAGACCTCACCGCTCCTATTGTCTTGGTTGATGACGAGGATGACATTGTAGACGGTCCCGGATGATGAAGAGGTTGACCCCGTCGACGGTCCTCATGGAAGGCCTGGTTTAAAGCATCCTGAATTTGCATGTATCTTGTTTTCTTCATGTGTCGTTCTTCCGGAGTATCATTTCCTCTATGTGCTAGCTGAGACAAATCTTCAGCGTCCATGATGTCGTCGAGTACGTTAGAACAGCGAGGGAAATACCGTTTCGCCAGTTCCACTGTTCAAAAGGTTATCAAAAGCCACGATCAATCATCTGAGATCCTAATTTTGTGAAGCAGCTGTTGCCTCACGGAGAGGTTGACATTTTTCGGAATTTTGCTTTTCATAAAAATAGAAGTCGTCAAGGTGCCGATGCACATATGGATGCGGCTACTGTGGATGAGCACTAGTCAAGTGGCTTGCACTCTCAAGGCAAGAATCCGGTAACTTAATGTCGCTTTTTAACCTTTGGTGCTTTTACCGGCCTCACAGTTACTATATTTGGTGTATTACACAAGCTAACTTAGACTTGGGCAGCCAAAGCGCTCAGCTCTCAGAGAACACAAGTAACATGCATGCTTATGTTTGTGTACGTAAGAACTGATCATTACCTGTTCTAGAGAGTGCTGCAATTCTTTTTCGATGCTCCTCTTGAATTGTGAAGGGTTCCCCGTTCCAGTTCAAGTCAACAGCTGCTCTCTGGGGGTCAATCGAATTCCTAAGCCTGATGTCATCTACCAAAAACTCGGAAGTTCGATCCACTTCAGCAGCATCCATCATAAGTTTTGCTTCCGAAGGAAACATAAGTTTTGCCAGTCCAACTAATACGAGCAACCAATAGCATAATCATCATAAACAGATTTAAAGAGCAAAGCTCTGAATTAATGATACTGAAATAAATTAACATATGCTATCGTAAATGGTTTACCGTCCCATGCAAACTTTTAAGGGAAAAAAAAAAAGAAAAAGATAGTGGGAGAAGTCCACACGGAGAGGCAAACTTGTTGCTATTATGGTGTAGTAAAAACTGCCCAAAACGAAGCATCTTATTATGGTATGATTGAAAATTTGCTTCCTACATCTTTTGCAATAAAGTTTTAAGATGCTCATCTCTTGGTGACACCTTTTTGATTCAAAAGAAGAGTGACAGAGGACTATACCATATGATTGTGGAGTAACAATAACAAAGTCTTAATCTCAAATTAAATTGGGGCTAACTGTATGAATGTTTTATATTCCATTATATTCTAAATTGAGTTTGATAGCTGTAATTGTTTTAAATCTTTCCTGACCAAAGATTTTCAATTCAATTTAGGAGGTCCTAAGTAGGCATAACACCTATTGGAGATAAACTGAGAAAGTGGCATTTGTGTTGGTTTGGATATGTGAGGCAATCAAACTTAAGTAGATAGCATGAGGAGAGGGAAAGGTGGACCTAAGTTGACTTGAAAATCTTTAGTTAGGAAAGATTTAGAAAATTTAAGCCTTACAGCTGACCTAGTGCACAACAGGATAACAAGAAAAGATTTATGTAGCCAACTCCAATTCAATTTGGGATCGAGACTTTGTTGTTGTTGTTGTTGTTAGGAGGTCCTTTTCCTCTCGTGTCTCCTCTCACAATCCACCTGAATTTGGTCCCCTTCTTAACTGGAGCATTTCTCGGTCTATATTAAACACATCAAAAGTCCAAACTAACAAATGTCATATCTCCAATTTGTCTCCAACCAAAGCTATACCTGATTTGCTACAACTGTCCTCATTTCTTATTTAGTCCCTCCTAAACTAGTCATAAATCCATCTAAGCATTCTCATCTTTCATACTCATTTTTCCTGACAAATTGTTTTTTGAAAGCCCAATTTCACACTCACCTCCCACTTTCCTCAAACAGGTTACTGCTTTAGACATGTCCCCGACTAGATTATTAATTAATGTGGGAACACTCTCCTCGTTCATTGCCTCACATAATACTTGCCTAGGAAATTTATCATATACTTTCTCTAGATTAATAAATATGATTGTTGTTTAAAACGAAATGATTGAATTGTAAATTCAACATTGCAATTTCATAATGACAAAAAACAAACTTGAAAAGGCTGAAAGTAAAGCTAGAGAGGATTACAAGTACCTCATGTGAAAGACCAAAATTCTTTGTAAAATCTCCACAAATGAGCAGAAATACAGAAGTTATAACCAAGGAAGACCCATGAAGAGTAAAGACATGAACATGAAGTATTACCTCTGTTTTCAAGGTACAATAATCGCATTCGCAGGTCATCACTGGCTGCAGTAAAAGAATGAGAACCCTCTACAAGCGATGGATCTCTTTTTTCTGCATGCTCCAATATCTCTATGCACAAAAGATCGGCCCTTTTTCCTTTCTCAGTAGATTTAAGAGGATCTGGGGCCCTGGTAAGTCGTTTTGAAATTTGAAGAGCTTTTCTACCATCTGAAGTAAGATCCAATGGAGAAGCTCCCTTTGTTAAAAGTGATACTATAATCTTAGGCTCTTTTCGCATTGCTGCAACATGCAGCACATTGTAGCCCCTTGAGTTTTTACGGTTAACATCAGCAAGTCCAAGATCAAGAAGCTCAGTTATTGTCTTTGCATCACAGTATGCAACAGCATAGTGAAGGGCATGTGCATCATCTAGATTAGTGTGCCCCTCTGTGAGCAGCAATCTAACTAATTCAACATCATCCGAGTCCAGAGCTCGATGTATTCTTTTCACATGTTTATCAGGAAAGTTGCTGTCAAGCCTTTCCAAACCATGTTCTAAACGAGAATCTGTGATTTGCTTTACAATGTGTTGAGGCAAGGCTTTATCAAGTGTCACGATATCAACATCAGATTTCATGATCATCTCAATACATGTTGTTAGCAATCTCTTACAGGCTTTATCGCATATATTTGCAACAGACAGGATAACCAAGATGTCGTCGATGCTGACTTTGTCAAGAATTTCCAGTAGGTGCCTCTGCAACAGAACAGTCAAAATAACACATACAAGGAAATGATGTAATGTGGAACCTCATATCATAACCATTTTCACTTGGCAGAAACTAAATAGATAGCCATTCTCCTTTCACCACCAGAATCAATTGTTATTTATGTAGCATGCACATATGCTTCTATCATGCAAGAACTAAATGAACTCAGAAATCTCTAGTTTTTGACCATGCATATTTGTCGGTGATACACTAGAATAGTTACAAAATTTATAACATTGGCTCCAGAAATAGGGCTCTGTCAATTTAGTTAATACCCATGGTTCATCAATTAATTGGATATACAAGCTATCCCAGAGATTACAGTCTAAACTGTAACTTTGGATTTTCCCAGTAGACTGAGCAACATAAATAACTACTACAAGAGTCCCCAGCTCAGAAAGCTTCAGTTTTGGCTATATTGTTACAACACTCAAACTAACTGTTCTCTCATGATTGATCTCATATAAAAAGGAAACTGAATCCAACATTTATGCTTGCTATCTGTCTCAAGAATAAGTTGTAGCATTTTGCCATCAGCATCAAAAGGATAGGGCGAGCCATAAGCAAGCTAACATCAACTTGCAGCATCTAAAAAACTAGAATATCTATCTCTTAACACAGGATACTGCACAGCCGCAAGAGAAATTTGTTGCCGATTCCCCTTTCTGTCAGTTCTAAATAATTGACACTAAGCATGGATAGTACATACTACAGAAAAAACACAATTTCAAAAACAACTACAGAATCAAAACCACAGACAACTACATGGCAACCAGTCACCACCAACTGAAAGAACAATCAGTCTAGCTCTTACTTACCTGGTAGAGAGCCACTAATTCAGGCACCTGAAACATAAAAGAAGCATAGAGAACCTCAACCATGAAATCCACAGCAGGCCTACAGGCCTCATGGGAGCAATCATCATCCATACAAACGCACACTTCCTGAGGAAAACGCCTCACTTTCCCACTGTACAAATAACCCAAAACCGCCACAAGCGACTCAAACCCCACATCATAGTCCTTAGTCAGCTCCTTTAATTGCACCTTGGAGCCCGTTTCTTCCCTCGAGAACACATTCTTGAAGAAGGGACTTCTGGCGGAAAGAATACACCGGTGGACTGGGACCTCACGGTTGCGGCTGGATACTATGATTTTGGCGTCGGCGAAGAAATTGAAATCGGGGGATTCGAATATGAATTCGAGGTTCTTTGAAAGCTGCTGGAGAGCCGAGACTTCTGGGTCTGGATGATTTGATGTGGAGAGGGTTTCTACGCAGCAAACGCTGCTTCCATTGCTGACGATCTCGTTCGAATCAGAGAAACCAGTTCTATTATCCATAAATTTTATTTATTGCCCCACACCCAGAAACCAATTCAAGAAAATTCAAGACCTGCGCTGATTCAAAGTTCGGTGAACCCAAAAAAAAAAAAAGAAGGGGGGTGGGGCGCTATTTAAGACAGAAACCCAACATGGTTTCGGACATAAATCACTCAAGAACAACAAAAAAAACAGCTATGCATAAATAGTTGAGTCATGGATATACGTAAAGTACAATCAAAGTCAAGAGGGTGAAACAGAGAGCCAAAACTAAGCTGGCATCAGCTAAAAACATGAGTGACGAAATGTGAAAACGAAAAAAACGAAAACGCCATTAAATTAAACAAGAAGAAAGAAGAAGAAGGATTAAATGAGAGAGAAAGAGGGATGGCCTTTTTGGGTTTGTAAGTGAATGAATCCGGGTTTTCTTCCGTACGTCAGGACCGCACTCATGTTATGTTCTGGTCTTTGTCTCTTTTTCAGCTTCTGCATTTCTCCCTTCACTTCTCCACCCAAACTGACTGGTCAACCTTTTCTTTCTTTAGGGATCTTTGTGTCATTCACAACTTTTTTTTTTTCTGGTTTAACCACATAGTAATTGGATAGATGCGAGTAAAATAAGTTTCACACCACATCAAATTAGACTTGTAGTTTTGTAATCAATGATGCTTCTTCCTCTTCTTTTTTTTTGTTTAATAATGTAGTGTTCGCATCTCAACCTGCGTAAAAGTTATCACTGAACAAGTTCTGGATAGAAAAACACTTGCACCTTTTGACCTCTCGAAGGGATTGCTATGCCGTCAGATTGATGCTTCAACCGACGGTTAGGATGTGTTAGGACAGTATTATAAGAGCTAAAAACGAAAAGGATAACCCTGGAGATCGGTGATTGCCCTATCATTCACTATGCGTACGGTTGACGTGGTTCTGCTGTGCAATTTGGATCTGAATTCCCGACTGGGGCCGCCCATTCTCTGCTTGCCTCACGAAATGTTCCCATTTGTCATTCTCTTTTTATCTTTTTCGGGAAAAAAGAAACTTCCCAACAGTCGTCATCACCATTTGCCCGCTCACTGTCTCATTACGCATTTTCGTTGCCTTTGAAGAAAGCACTTCTTGCTTGCAAGAAAATGCTAAAAAGAAACCGCTGTAGCTGTACAGTTTGATAAGAATAAGATTTTTTTTTTCTTTTTCGGTCAAATTGAATTAAAGGAGAGAGCTTTAACCATAAATAAAATCTAGAATTTAAATTTTAGATCTCGCTCTTAAATTTGAAACCTAATGGTCATTTATTTCTACTTAGTAGTTAACGAGAACAAAATTTTATGATATAGGAAGTGACCCTGCTTAATGATTTTCATGTGCAGGAATTAGATAGATAATTAACATTGACAGAAAGATTCATGGTTTTTTATCTTGATACACATATGCTCAGAAGTTGCTGGGAAGTTTCAAATGTGAAATTAATGGGGAGGAGAGGATTGTTTTCGCTGTTGCAGGTTGCAGCCATAGCGGTTTAGATGTGCTTTAGTTTTAGAGTTGCAGTGACGATCCATCCATATTATTATAATGCAATAATGGCAAAAGTTCAAATATATGTCTCCATATGCCGCTGGTCTTGGAGAAAGCAAAGGCAATAGAAAAATATGCATTACGTTCATAATAGTGTCCATTTTTCTTTTCTTAAATGCTATATGTAAACGAAGACTGCGGACATGTATCATTAGGTGTAAAGTAGAAGAAGAGGGGACATAAACCAACGTAAGCAACCCCCCCCCCCCCACAACATTGTTTATGGGATTTCTACTTCTGATGATGATGTACTCTAAAAAGTAGAATGAATGAGCAAACAAAAATAAACAACAACGTATGTTGAAGATGGCAAAGAAGCAAATTAAATCTTCAGGAATGCCCAGCCTCTGTTTCAAGACGGGTAAGCTCAAGAGTGTTTACCGTTCAGTAATTTCATTTGCAGGCAATGCCGCCCATAAAATAGTCTCATGTGCATGCAGTATTCTCGGAAAGTCCTTTATTTGGGTATCTTCTTTGTCAAGATAAAAGCGACTCTGTCACCGATTGGGTGATTGGTTTGACTAAGTGTCACCTTAGCAGCTCTAAAGTCATGACAAGTGTCACGTAACTGTTTTTATACTTACGATCATAAAACTCGGTCTGGTTGTTGACGCAACCGAGAGATTTGAGTTGCTGGATTATCCGTTCAATCAATGAGTTACCGGTTGAACTGAATTTAATATTTTATTATTCAATAAATTGATAATCAATAATTTTTTTCATAGATAAATTACTATAAATATGAAAATAGATAAAATAAATATAAAATTTATAATCCAATGCAACTTAATTTAAATATAATACAACAACATTACATTTACATTCGTGAGCATAATTTTGATTTTTAAAATTATATTATATTTATATTCTAAACAACAACATAAATAGGAATCAGGTCCTTAAAAATGATAAAAAAAATCATTTTATGGCAAAATAATTTAAAATCTTAAATTATAGAGCTAAATACCAATAATAATAATGATGATGAACTAAATAGCAATAATAATAATAATAATAATGATAATAATAATAATAATAATAATAATAATAATAATTTTTAGTGCATCAAACCACATTTATTCCTTTTAAAAAATAAAAAAGGAAAAGTTAAGTCATATATAGAGATGTTAATATCTGATAAGAAATAACTTTAGTTTAGTGGTTAAAGCAAGAAACTAGAGTTCAAATCATAGCGACGAAAATTTTTGTCCATTTTAATAGTTTGACCGAATTTTGATCGTCAATAATCTAATTGAGTGACCCGACCCAATACAGTATTCGGGTCATTGAGTTTTCGGATTGACCGGTCGTGTCATGCCCGGTTTAACGCCTATGCCTACACAAGGAGCAGCATGCAATAAGGCAACTCCTACGGTGAGGAGTGTGTGTGAGAGGGCGTCCGGTGCCATTCTCTCCTGTGAATCCGTAGGATGACAAAAAATATACGTATATAATCCACTTCTATGAGAAATAGACATGGAACGATACCGATACCGCAAACATACGGAGAACAAAAGCAAGAGCATCACATCCCTGATAACCACAGGATAAGCAACACACTTCCCCACGATAACCCTCAAGCTTTGCTTAGCCATGCGGTTAATTCTGTCAGTGCCTCCGTAACAAAAGAACAACAAGAATCATTTGTATGCCCATGTTAAACCTACTTCCCCGAGGAGAGCAAAACTTTTGGACTCCTCTTCCGAGAGAAGTTCCCAATCCACCATCCTCCGGTGAGTATGCCTTCTCCAAGAAGAAGCTTGGAATCCCGGCCCCCCTCCCCCCCTTCTCTTTTTTTTTTTCTTCCTTGAAGAGCCAAAGTTGCTCTCTTCATTCTCAGTATGGATTGCTTGGACAATGGCCTCGATTCCTTCCTTGCTTCGTTCAAAAACATTTGGTATTTTGATTCCATCAATGTGGGTGCTGTCATCAACGGTCTCACCTCTCGCATGTTTTTTCTTTATGATGATGTTGTTAGGACTTCCTGCAATGGATTGTATCTTCAATTTCTTCCTTAGCTTTCCCAGTTAGATTGAGCGCCTTGGCATCATCATTCTCCGCCAAATAAAGAGGCAATATGTGCACTAAATGAATGATACACATAGACTTGACCAAAGGCCGGTTTTGGTTCACAGAAATGGTGGGCGGTTCCAATTTCAATTAGGTTAATTGGTAGTTCTGGTTTTGGGTCGATTTTGATATTAGTTCAACCATCTGTTTCGGTTTCGATTTTGGGTCAGCTACCGATTATAGTTTGATTTCAGTTTGGTTCAATCTAATTTTGCCTTTTTTTTATTTAAAAAAAAAAATAAAATTTTTAGAGTAAAGAAAAATTTTAATATAACTTATTTATAAATTTAAAAAACCATTTTTTTTATTTTTTATTTTTTTTTGCATAAATTACATGTTATTTGGTGATTAGCCTTTGGTTTGGACCGGCGGTTAGATTGGTCAGTTAACTGTATGTTCGACCACTCTAAAATGATTGAACCATATCTGGTCCGTTTATCTAGCTGCTTTCAATTCGAAACCGATCCAAATCGTACCAAAAACGATCTGACGGTTTTGACTGGTTCCAATTTTTTACCGAACCGGCCGGTGGTCTAAATATGCACTCAAATTGCTTTCTTGTTGTGTTAATACCAATTTTATGTAGCGATGGAAGAAGGGGCGGAGCCGAGAATAATATTTGTTTGAATTTATGAGAAGATGATTGAATAACAAATATAGTAACTTAAATAATCACATAAGAATATACTAATTTTTTATATAGAAAAAGAGAAAAAATTACGAGATCCATTGGTCTAAAAATCAACTTTATTATAATCAATAAGTGAATATAATAGAGGTACACAACTTCAATTACATCAACTAAATTGAACAAAATTTAATTTAGATTGAAAGAGAGACTAATGAGTTAAGTAAGACAGGCCAACTACGTATTGTCAACTATAACTCAACAAGTAGACCTCAAGGCAGTAATTCAACTGTTCAAGATGAACCCCCAGATGTCCCCTACCACCTGTCTAAATTTCAGCTTAATCGGACCATGGGTCAATACTCATTCATATGGTTTACCAATTCTACCACAGATGAGGGAGCAGAGAGTTACCAGAATTAAGACACTTCGGTTCGAATGGAAAGTCTATCCTTGTAGTTCACAGAAACTCAATCCAACTGTCCACAAAGAAGATCTATGTGTCCTTCAACTACTGACCAAAAATTAGCTCGATTGGACCACAAACAATCTTCCAATTACATGGTTGACCAATTCTGCACATAGAAAATTGCCCAGAGAATAGATATACGAAAACTAAAGAGAAGTAGGACTTACATTGCTCGAAACCTAATTTCCACCGTTCAGAAATAAGAACCAAACGCCCTCTATCAACCATCTAAGTTTTAAACTGATCGGACTCCAATATCTTTTCCAAACATAAAATCAAAAACACTCCGCCGACAGCTCTCACCTCTTCTTTTTGGTTTCTCTTCCTTCGATTTTTCCTCTTTTTTTTTTCTCTCTTTCGGTCAGGTAGCCTCTCACACTTTTTCTCTCTTTTTTTTGTGTTCAGTTGGCAGCCTCTCCCTTCTCTCTCACTCTCTCAACCTACTAAAAAACCTAATCTTAATGAGATATTAAATCAACCTTCTTTTTTTTCTTTTCTTTTTTTTTTTCAAAGGTTCCCTCAACGTAAGAGAGATATCCAACAATTCTCCTCCTCCTGACTACGTGAAGGTGTTAACCATCCCAGCCAACGAACAATACAATTCAAACTTTCCTCTTGGTAATACCTTTGTTAATATATCAGTAGCATTATCATCCATATGAATCTTTTTAAGTGCTAATTGTTTAAAATCAATAGTATCGCGTATCCAATGATACCGCACACCAATATGCTTTGATCTAGCATGAAAAGTCAGATTCTAACCAAGATGGATTGCACTCTGGCTGTCACAATACAACACATACTTTGATTGCTTAAAGCCAAGCTCTTTCATGAATCTTTTCATCCAGATTAACTCTTTAACTGCTTCTTCATAACACTCAGGTTCTCCCCCATCAGTTAATAACACAAACTCATCAGAAGAGTACCGAGTAGAAGGTACTGAAACTCTGTTGCATCTTTTTAACTGAAAAGTAGGTAGATGTGAGGTTGAATAATCTTCTGTAGGAGTATTGAGATTACCTACACCCTATACATCATGATCCTGCTGAACATTCTCATTATATTCTTGGATGTCATGTTCAGTATTACCTGAATCATCTACAGGTACTTGAGGAATTGGATCAATACCAACAAAGTTATCATTAGTCTGAGTAGCTGCCTTCTTAATGCCTTCAATATTTTGATCTTCAAAGAACATAACATCTCTGCTTTTGACAAACTTTTTCTCAATCAGATTATATAATCGGTACCCAAAGTCATTTTCACCATAGCCAAGAAAGATACATTGTTGTGTCTTTGCATCTAGCTTTGTTCGTTCATCTTTAGGGACATGAACAAAAACCTTACAGCCAAAGACCCGCAAATGATCATAAGAGACTTCTTTACCGAACCAAATTTTGTCCGAAAAATCACACTGCAAAGGAACATTAGGAGACAGATTAATCACATGTGTTGCTGTGTTCAAAGCTTCACCCCAAAAGGATCTAGGCAGTTTTGCTTATGAGAGCAAACATCTAATTCTCTCAATCAATATTCTATTCATCCTTTCAGTTAAACCATTTAACTGAGGTATCTTTGGAGGTGTCCTTTGGTGTTAGATCCCATGTACTCTGCAATACTCATTAAACTAACCACTGTACTCACCACCATTATTAGTACGAACACATTTTAACCTTTTTCCTGACTGTTTTTCAACCAAGGCATGAAATTGTTTGAACATATCAAACACTTGATCTTTACTTTTTAAAGCATAAACCCAAAGTTTTCTCGAATGATCATCAATAAAAATCACAAAATAACGAGCACCACCATGTGAGTATACCTTCAAAGGACCACATACATCAGAATGCACCAATTCAAGCAACTCTGATCTCCTAGAAGGAGGGTGACTTTTAAATGTGACTCTATTCTATTTTCCAGCCAAACAATGAGGAACTTCTTTAAAGCTACACTCTTCATGCTTGAAAGCTGGTTTTTCTAATCAAACAATTCATCCCCTTTTCACTTATATGGCTAAGTCGTTTATGTCATAAATCAATCAAATTCTCATTCTCCACTGCATTCGTAACATCTCTAACAATAGAAGCTTGTATAAAATACAAATTGGAACATTTCTTACCTTGCGTCACAACTAAGGAACCTCTAGTAAGTTTTTATTGACTATCATTGAAAATACTACAAAAGCCCTCATCATCAAACTTTCCTATTGAAATCAAATTCAACTGGATATCTGGGAAATGTCTGACATCCTTCAAGATTAGCTGTGTTCCACTACTTGTTTTTAAACAAACATCACTAATACCAATAACTTATACTAAGCCATTATTACCCATTTTCAACACCCCATGATTACCAGGTGTATACGTAGAAAAGAATTCCTTACGTGAAGTAACATGAAGGGAGGTATCACTATCTATCACCCAATCAGTCTCATGAGATGTCAGATTAATTATATTTTCATCAAAAACAACAATAAAGTCACCAGTACTAGAAGTTGATGTAGTAGCAACACGATCATTATCATTATACTTCTTCTTATGCTTATTACTGTCATCTTTATTTTCTCTCTTCCACTTATAACATTTCTTCTAAATATGACCCATCTTTCCACAATAGTGACACTGGACATTCTTATACTTTGATCTTGACTTACTTCGGTTTTTATTTCTACTCTTTTTACTATTACCTTTTTCTTGGTTTCTCCCCTTGTTTTTGATAACCCGAGATCTTCTTCTCATCTCTTCATTCAACACACCACCTTTCACAAGTTTTAATAAAACAACACCACCAATGGCAAAATTCGCAAGTGAGATCCGAAATGTCTCCCAAGAATCAGGTAATGTAGCAAGTAACCATAACCCGAGAACCTCATCATCAAATTTAATGTCCATACCCAATAATTGATCAATGACACCCTGAAACTCATTCAAGTGATCTGCAACTGAACTCCCTTCTCTATATCTCAGCTGCATCATTTTCTTTAACAGAAACAACTTATTATTACCAGACTTTAAAGCACATAATGTCTCAAGTTTGCCTTATAAAGTTTGTGCATGTGTCTCATTACATATGTGATTGTAAACATTATCATAAACAAATTGTCGTATAAAGCTACAAACATGCTGATGCTCAAACTCTCATTCCTCATCAGTCTTTGACTCAAGTTTAGTAGCAACAAATACTGGCAAATGCATTTTCTTCACAAATAAGAGGTCTTTCATTTTACTCCTCCAAATATGATAGTTTGTATCATTCAAAAAAAACATTTTATTTACATTTAACTTCATCATTTAAACAAGTCAGAAACACAACCTGGCTCTGATACCACTTTGATGGGAGAAGGGGCGTAACGAAGAATAAGTAGCCTAAGAAACTTCTCCTGTTTGTTTGAACTTATGAGGAGATGATTGAATAACAAATATGACAATTTAAACAATCACACAAGAACACATCGATTTTTTACGTGGAAAATCCCTTTAAAGCAAAGAGGAAAAATCACGGGACACACCAATCCAGAAATCAACTTCACTATAATTAACAAATGAATACAACAAAGGTATACAACCTCAATTACATCAACCAAATTGAACAAAATTCAATTTAAATTGAACGAGAGACTAATGAGTTAAGCAAGACAGGTCAACTATGTGTTGTCAACTACAACTCAACAAGTAGACCTCAAGGCAATAATCCAACCGTTCAAGATGAACCCCCAGATGTTCCCTACTAGCTGTCTAAATTTCAACTCAATTAGACACGGGTCAATACTCATTCATACGGTTTACTAATTCTGCCACAAATGAGGGAGCAGAGAGTTACCAGAATTAATAGGTTTCGGTTCCAATGAAAAACCTGCCTTACAGTTCACAGAAATCCAATCCAACCGTCCATAAAGAAGATCTATGTATCCTCTAACTACTGACCAAAAATCAGCTCGATCAGACCACAAACAATCTTCCAATTACATAATTGACCAATTTTATATATAGAAAATTACCCAGAGAATAGACCTACAAAAACTGAAGAAAAACAGGACTTACAGTGCTGGAAACCCAATCTCCACCATTCATAAATAAGAACCAAACATCCTCTATCAATCATCCAAGTTTTAAACTAATTAGACATCAATATCCTTTCCAAACATAAAATTAAAAATACCCTGCCAATAATTCTCATCTCTTCTTTTAAATTTCTCCTCCTTTAATTTTTTTTCCTTTTTTTCTCTCTTTCGACCGCGCAACCTCCTACACTTTTTCTCCCTTTTTTTTTCGACCGACAGCCTCTCCCTTCTCATTTTCTTTCTCTCTCGACCTACTAAAAAATACCTAATTAACGAATTATACCTCGTTAAATCTTTTTTTTTTTTTAAGGTTCCCTTTTCACGTAGCAGCAGGATACCTAACACATAGCCATCGCAAATTGAGCAGGGCAGGAATCCTGCTTTCTGCAATTTCGACTCCATCTCTGGAGATTGATTCCCAAAGGACAATGCCACCACAAAAAAGGAAACATATATATATATGTTCTGCCGTTGCACATTCAGTCCATTTCTAAGCAAATTCGATATACGTTTTCTCGGAATTATGGGACAGTTTCTGGGCATAAATGAAAAACTTGAACAAGAGCCTCAATCTCCTCTTTTGCTCTCTCAAGCAAGCATATTCTACAGCACCCCCTTAATCTCCTCCGCCCCCAACGAAAGTGTAGGGTGCTTTTTTACATTTTCCATCCTGTCACTTGAATTATTGGAAGAGAACACACGATCTATCTTCTGAAACTCACAAAAATTCTCTCACTGGTGGCATACAAAAATGAGCTTTTATCTGTTCTTGCTGGAAGGTAATGATTGACAAGAGATAGTGTAACGTTAGCGGTTTAATTGATCTATAAAAAATTAAAAGGATTTCATTGAATATAGACAAAAATGTTGGGACGATTTTTGAGTACTTAGCTTTGGGTTTTCCTGGGTTGGTATACAATTGAGACTCTTCGAATTATTTTGCAGTGCTTTTCCTAAGCAAATGTTGATAATTATTATGAAATAATCTTTTTTGGTACGTTTTGAATTGCAACAATCAGTGCATGGAGATTTAAATGAGAGGGCGAGTCATCTCTTGAACTTTCTTCTCCACCAAATTCTTAGTGTTTTCCCATTCTTACCATGCCTACTGCTTTTGGGGTCTGGACAACGCAACTTTAGTCTAAAGTGCACCATTTTTTTTTTTTTTTTTGCTCTATTGGTTTTGGCGGCTCAATTGTGCTGAAAGCCAAGATCAATCTACCTCTTTCGGTGATGATGTACAAACTAAACATATTTTTCTGCGTTGGGGTGGTGGAAAGATCCAACAAGGCTGTTGTCCATCGGAGTACTCCTCCTCTAGGAATCAAATTTGACCTTAGTAGGATTATGTCCCCATTGTACATGTACGGAAAATTCCAAGACCTTAGTTACATGGTTTTATAAGTTATTAGTCTTAAAAATATCTTTACTTTCTAATTTTGTATTTTATATTAAAATGCCTTAAAACATCACACACTTATTCTCACTTTTTGTTACTTTATACTGGCAAAATCTGCCGACACACAACAGCTTTCATGTTTTTAATTAGTAGGAGGACCCTTTTATCTTTGTTATTTTAAAGAAATTAGGCTTTTATCAACACTTTGTCCACCGTATTGGAAAGTATTATGCATAATCTCCATATTTTCGTGAATTTGAGGTCATGTTAGCTCAGTCCAGTCCACCTTTCGAGCCCTCCAGTTCAGCTCCAGTGTATTTGCTGCGTTGGCCTAACGTTCAGTCCGTGAGCTAACGTCTTCTTCTGACTGAGTATTTAATCCGTAGTAACTTCGTTAGTCAATTTACTTTATGCTTGCATAGTATTATTGGCTTCGGACAATCCGTTCATTTTTCGACGTTATGCATAAATAATCCTTTGAGGGAATAATATTATGAAGATTGGCTGTCCGGTTAAGAGAAAATATTATTGAGTCCAAGCGGTTATTTATGACCAGCAAGCACGCTAACTAAGAAACGACTCAAAAACATCCTCTCTCTTTGGGACACCAACGTCACGGCATATTGCAGCGAAAAATCCCGTATTTAACATCGATTTGACTTTGCTGTCATGTCCATTAACTTTCATATTTACTTCATTGTCCTTCACATTCACTATATTCACTTTATTTTCCTTAACATGTCCATTTCACGTTAATTCAATAACCAAATATGGGTACAAAACACCACCAATACTTGTGTTTTCACGTCAAAAGGATCTAAGGTGGTAACACTTTATCTTATTTGTAATTATTCGTTTCCCCGCGTTGACTAGTCCACTAGACCGTACTTGAGTAGTTAAGTTTCGTGTAATGACCAGATTACGGGATTTTTAATTTTAGTCGTATTGCTAAAACATAGTAATGAGACACAGACCAAATACATCCTATATATTTCAAATTAAAAATTTTAACAAAAATTAAACGATAAGGATAGAGACTAATAACTCGGTTGCACTGGGGCATTGGAGATCAAGCTAAGCCCGGCTGTTGAAAGTCCAACCAAATCTAACACAACCTGTTTGATGTTCCTAATTCTTGAACAATCCCAGTTAACGGATGCAATTATGATAACTGTTGATTTATAAGCAATCATTGCCTATTTAATATGCAGTAGCGAATCTCTTTAAATATATTTAATGTAAGCTTATTATCGAAGGTACTTGTTTATGAAATTTATCTGTAAAATAATATTAATATTGGTAAAAGAAATATGTCACGGTTACTCCTTACCATAATTGAAACAAAATAAGGTTAATTTCACAGTAATAGAATCGAAAAATAGAATTTGTATGCAATGAGCAGTGATCCCAAACGGACATCGCTCCTACTCACAGAAAGCAATGCTCCATTTGGGTGCATTTAATCTGCAACCATTCCAACGGCTACCTGCCTATATAAAACTCACATGTTGACTCCATTAATTGATATACAAGAAAATGATGATAAATAAGAGAAAGCATAATGATAATAATAATAATAATAATAATAATGAAGAAATCTAAAACATTATATTAAAGATGCTTTTAATGTGATAGAGTGGAGGGGGGGTCATCTATGCACGAACGCATCATAATAATAAAGAATAAAGAAAGAAAAAACAATATGAAATTTATATAATTAGCCATCTCATATCCATTCATTGACAAATCTTCCCCCAAGGAGCTCTTGGAAATAGAAGCGGTAAGATTATAGTCAATATTACGTAATGAAATATTACAATGTCATGAATATATTAAATTAAAATTATATATATATATATACAACTAGAGAAAAATATAAAATATATTACGTCTATACATAATGAAAAATAATATAATGTCATTAAACATAGAAAATTATTAAATAGAATTTAATTAACTGTAATAGTAGAATTTTATAAACAGATAAAAGTTAAATGAGATAAGATACTTACACACAGAGACATGCATACCAAAAAAAAAAACCAACAATTATTTTATGTCCCAACGAACCAACAAATAATTTTAACATATTTTATTTTGACTCTATTTTTTAGTGTAATTTATTCATAATTTTACACTAAGTGAAATCTATTTAAAATAAAACATAATAATAAAATAAATTTGTGTAAATAAATAAGTTATTCTAAAAAAGTCAACATAATAAGTATTATATTTTTTAACATATATTGTCTAGAAAAACGACAAAAGTAAGAAATGCAAGTAACAAACAAATACGGAAATTTGAGAAGCGCGTGCATGAGCCATGACCATTGACCAACACATTCGTTAACAGCGATCCCAAAGGGCAGTCAAGAGGTTGTTAAGAAACACAGCAAAAGACACAAAGAGCAAAGTTTTCCACGAGCATGGAGAATTGTAGCGATCTCGGGTTTTTTCATGGAAACCCAACAAAGCTTACTTTCTTTGACCATCTATCTCCAACGCACCCTCAACCCAATTCCCCACAGGTAGCGTCCCCCCACCTACCTGCCAGGGTTAGAGAAGGCAAAAAGGCAGAATATATAAAAAATTCCGAAAGTGAGTATTCAAAATATCACCATTTGAATTCATCAAACAACTCGTGGCTTTGAACTTGGAAACAGATCGTCCTCTAATCAGGCCCACTATTTGATTTCCATTCAACAGTCATCCCTCTCCAAAGTTGGCGGTGTAAGAGAATTCCACGACTACTGTGTGCCCGTTTGACACTTCAGCGACGTTGTTGAAAGGTATTTCTGGGACTCGTTTCTTTATTGTCTATATATAACCAAGGAGAAGTCAAGCTTTCGAAACATCCTTTCATTCAACTCCATTACCAATATCTTGCCTTCCTCAATTGTTCTCGTTTTCTTTTAAAGATACCGTCTTGAAGCTCTGTTTCTGGATTGCAGGTAACTAAAGCAACAAATGACCATAAGAAAAGCAAATCATTCGTGTCTTTTCAAATTTAAAGTGTCTTCTGTAGACTTTAGTTCTTCATGAACTAGATGGCTTCTTGCTTAAATCTTAATCCTGTCTCCTTTTTGGCCGTTTATGATAGTGGGTTTACCCTTTTAGTTTTAGTTTTTCTTTTTTTTTTTATTTGCACATTGAATGTGACTGGGAAAAGATTCCTGGGTTTGGACCATCTTGCAGTTTTGCCTGTTCTTTTTCGTTATTACTTGGCGCAATTTTGCCACTTGGGTCTTCCCGTCCCGCCATTACAAAACGTTAGATTGGGTTTTTGTTTTTGGCCTTGGGTCAAATGAGGGCCACCTTATCATTCCTGTCTTAATTTTGCCAAATCTTGAAATTCTTACATGTGATCAGAATTTCAATTTCATCATCTATTTGTTAGTTTGGCATGAGCGTAATTTGAACATCATCTGTTGACATTCTCCGTTAATTATAATTTGCATCAAGTTAGCAACCTAATCAAATTTCTTAACAATTTTTCAGGCAGCTCGCTCTGTTGAATTGATATACTTGAAGCTGCTGTTGCTTTAAAATCTATGGGATTATCGCTTTCCTTACTCTATTCAGCCTGGGAAGAAATCGTAAGACACAGGTTATTTGGCTTGGCCTATAACATTAGTTTCAGTCCTAAACTGAGTGGTGTGCCCTTGAGAGTAAATAGCTTTAAGAGAACAGATGCAGAAACCATGACCAACTCAGTCAGTTCGAAACCCAGAGATCGCAGAAATTCAATAAACCTGACGAATTGCAAGCCTGAAAAGATATTGCTTGAGAGGAGCTTGTCATTCACAGATCTAGTTCAAGACAAAGGGAACTTAGTGTCAAAGAACTTCAATAGCGTGAAAGATGTACATAAGCCAATGTCAACAACGTCCCTTCCTGACCCGGCAGTTCTGTTCTCACCAAGGCCTATTAGCGAGCTGGATGCCGCAGCGGTTAAACTTCAAAAGGTGTATAAGAGCTACCGGACTAGAAGAAACCTTGCAGATTGTGCGGTTTTGGTTGAAGAACTCTGGTCAGCATTTATTTGATTGGTCTTTATTTTCAAGTAGTTGCTTGAATGTTGAGATTAAAGTTTCTGTTTCATATGATATGTGCTAATTTATTGCTCTATACATCGCAGGTGGAAGGCTTTGGACTTTGCAGCTCTAAAGCGGTGTTCTGTGTCATTCTTCGACGTAGAGAAGCCAGAGACTGCTGTGTCAAGATGGGCTAGGGCCGGAACAAGGGCAGCCAAGGTAACCTTTCATTCTCCTTCTGTCTTTATCAACTAAAAAATTCTTTCGTCCATTTCCATTTCTTTTTGAACAATCATTTGGATATTGAGGGATGAGGTTGATAGCTAGTAATTCCTTGTTGCAGGTGGGGAAAGGTCTATCCAAGGACGAGAAGGCTCAGAAACTGGCCCTGCAACACTGGCTTGAAGCTGTGAGTCCCTAAACACGTCTTTATTCGTAAAAATGGCCCTAATTGCTCCTCTGACTCCTCGATCGTCATTGAGTCTGTATATCGTGTGTACACTGAAGATAGTATAGCCACCTTTTCACGACGGAATAGGAATGGTCTAGTTCTATTCCCTGATAATATTCTTATGTTCGATGCAGATTGATCCACGTCATAGGTATGGTCACAATTTGCACCAGTATTACGATGTTTGGTTTGACAGCCAGAGCAGCCAACCTTTCTTTTACTGGTAAGAACATCAATTTTCAACTTTTCTTTTCACATTTTGCTCGAACAAGACAATACCATAATCAGTTATGCTTTAAGTGCAATTTGACGTAGTTTCACCTGATTTTTAACTGGTTCCATTGAAACATTAAAGGCTGGATGTTGGAGATGGCAAAGAAGTGAATCTCGAGAAGTGTCGGAGGACTGTTCTACAATCCCAGTGCATCCAATACCTTGGACCGGTAAGTTCATGGCTTCCACGCTTCGATTTGAAAGTACTATCTCTCCAAAGTCGATTCATATACAATCAATCAATGCAAGTGTAATGTATGCAAGCAATTGATGTTTTTCTTCTCTTGTGTTGCTGTTTCAGAAAGAAAGGCAAGCATATGAAGTGATAGTCGAAAATGGGAAGCTTGTTTATAAGCAAAGTGGAATGCTTGTGGATACAGTTGAGGGTTTTAAGTGGATATTTGTGCTCAGCACGACAAGGGCTCTGTACGTGGGGCAGAAGAAGAAGGGTGTGTTTCAGCATTCTAGTTTTCTAGCTGGTGGTGCCACCACTGCGGCTGGGAGATTGGTTGCTCACGATGGAATTCTCGAGGTAAAAAAACATATTTGGACATTCATGTTTTGCTTTTCCTGCTTCTATTTATAACTGGACAAAATGTCATGTTCGTGCCCTCCCCCACCCAACTAATCATCCAATTTCATCTCAACCATTCCAGGCTATTTGGCCCTATAGTGGTCATTATCACCCAACGGAAGAAAATTTCAAGGAATTTATTAGCTTTCTTGAGGACAACCATGTAGATCTTACCAGCGTCAAGGTATGTTCATTCATGCATGTACTTCTTTTTTTTTTTTTATTGGGTCCGATTTGCCCCCATATTAGTCGACCACACAAGAATTTGTCCGCGGCGGATGACGATGGTTTTATTATTTTTCTATTCAGAGGTGTGCAATTGATGACGACTGTCCTTCATTTACCAAGCCCACGAAAGAGGAACAAGGCCAAGAGTCAAATTTGGGTTCCGCCGTTGTTTCTCAATCAAGTGTTGCAAATTCAATCGACATAAATGACACCACGATGGAGACTGCAATAACTAGTGGTAGAAAACAAGCAGATGCTGACAACAACGATGCTACCACGAAGGCACCGGGCTTCGACTTGCCCAAACGCTTGTCCTGCAAGTGGTCAACTGGAGTGGGACCCCGCATTGGGTGTGTCCGGGACTACCCTGCCGATCTACAATCGAGAGCCCTGGAACAAGTCAAACTATCGCCGAGGGTGGCGGCTGGGACTCGATGCAAGTACGGGCCGATCCCATCTCCCCGACCCAGCCCAAAGGTCAGGGTCTCCCCTAGGCTGGCATATATGGGTCTCCCTAGTCCGAGGATCCCAGTTGTTGCTGCCGACTAAACCCATTTGCTAACCACACACATTTTTTTTTTGTCCCTTTTTTCATCAATTTTTTTTTTCATATCTTTGTCTATACCCCCCCCCCCTTTTTTTTTGGGGGGGGGGGGGGGGGTTTCAGTCATTTGAAGACCTCCCCCTTTTTTTAAAAAAAATTCTGGATTTTGTATTTCTTTCTTGTACACAACAAGTTGAGGCAGCAGCATAATGTTATTGATTTAATGAGCCCGTCATCTTCTTCTAAATATTGTTTCATTGCCAAGAGGCCGCCATCATTGCTTACCATCTAGTACTCAGGTACACTCGTCAAGATTCAGCAATTTCCGAACCGTATGTAATCTTGTTTTCTGGATTGGTGTATTTCCCTCAAGAATACAGATAAAAATATCTACGAAGACACGCATTTGGATTACGACCACGGACGAAGAAATGGGAAGGAGGAGAGGAGAGCAGCCAAAAAGGCCAAAACAATTAAGAAATGTCTGAAAATGATTGGCCAGCGTTGACGAAAACGAACCGAAGAAACTTCTTAACTTCAAATAAAATCATTAGAGAAAAAAAAAAAGGGGGGGGGTGTGGCTAGATATGGTTTAAGCGCTCTTGTCTGATGTGACGCGGGAGCAATTTATGAAATATGATCTCCGAAAGCTAGAGAAAATAATTAAATAATGGTATATGTTCTTTTGGGGTAAACTTTTATTTATTCTGATAATAGATGGGATAGAGAAAACGTTACAATTTTTTTTTATTAATTATTATAAATTGAAAGAGACCTTTTGTGATTAAAAAAAAAAATCATAAGCAAAAACAAGAAAGTAAAGGCCCAGGAGTTTTCCTAAATTATGATAATTAATGAAAATTATGAGAAGAGACCGGTCAATGCTTTAAAATAATTTAAAAAAAAAGAAAAAAAAAGCTTGGGATGCAAGAAAGCGTGTTTGTTTGTGTGGATTGGATTTGGGAGATATATATAGTTTTCTTTTCTTTTCTTTTTTTTTCAATTACTTGTTTATTTATCATTATTTTTTTTTTAGAATTACTTAATTTGTCAATTGCATTTTAATTTAATTCTGACACAGACCAGATTATTTTGGGAAGACATTTTATTTCTTTTTTTTCTCCTTTTTTTAAATTTATTTTTCTCTCCGGCTCCAGTCGACTTCTTTTTGTTACCAATTTTTGTTCATTATTATTATTATTATTATT
Source organism: Ceriops tagal (assembly GCA_021533255.1). NCBI lineage: Eukaryota > Viridiplantae > Streptophyta > Magnoliopsida > Malpighiales > Rhizophoraceae > Ceriops > Ceriops tagal. The sequence goes on from CM038596.1 coordinate 3,212,116, forward strand.
ATTATTATTATTATTATTGTTATTGTTATTGTTATTACAAAAGTGGGGGAGCTAGTATCTTATCGTAATCGTGTATAGGGTTTCGGTTTCGAGTTTGCTGTTGTTCGGATTGTATTGGATAATATGGAGCCGCGCATTGGTAATAAGTTTCTGCTGGGTAGAAAGATCGGCAGCGGCTCGTTCGGCCAGATCTATATCGGTTTGTTTTGTTTGTTAATTTAGCTTTTTTTTTTTTTTATTCGGTTTCCACGAAAAAAGGGTTTGTATTGGTGATATTGAGCTGCGATTCTTGGTTGGAACTGTATTGTTCAGGTACTAATTTCCAGACTAATGAAGAAGTTGCCATTAAGCTTGTGAGTGCAGCTACTTCCTGTTGCTGATTTTAATAATTTGGTTATCTGTTTATTTTTTGGCTTTTGATCTAAGCTTGTGATATGAACATTTTGGAGCCCAATGTGATAAACTTAATAGTTCAATTTCCTTTCTGTACTTGGGTTGCACGTCCTTGGCGATAGAAAATATAAAACAAGAAAAACTTAGCAATAGCAATGCAATTGGAACACGCGCTTGTAGATTGGAATGACGTGTGGTAAATTCCAGTAATGCTTACCTTGACCATTACTATTTGTGGATTGATTACTAGGATGTCAATTGAGTAAATTGTTTGAGGGATTTAATTACTGGGATGTTTTGAAGCAAATTAGATGGCTCCTAGTCCTATAGGCGAAGTTGGCTTCCATTTGTAGAGATTAAGGTTGATTGCATTACTTATAGTTTCCTTGCAGTTGTCTATGATTTGAAGAACTCCATGTGTTAGTTTAGCTGTGCTTTCCACTGCTTTTGTCAGACCATTCATAAGTGGATAAATGAAGAATGACAAGGGATGGCATTGCAAGTTAACCAGATTTGGTGTATGGGATGCTAAACCTAAATAAGAGTGCATTACACCTTAACTTTGACATGCATGTTACAATGCCATCAACTCTTTTTGCCTTTGATCAATAGTGGGTGCAGAAAAGCTTCGAGTGTAATATACCGCTGCAATAGGTTGCTCTAATTACATATGCTGTTGATCAATATTATGTCATATGTTGAGGATTGTAGGCGTCTATACTTTCTCCTGTTGAATTGTTTTGGACATTGATTGCAGAACATTCAATGGGCCAGTGTCTCCGTGTAAAAGCATCCATTAACAACAATTTGGCAGTTGCTTTGATGTGGCTGTTTGAATTCTTTTTTCTTTTTGATCAGATGGTCTACCATGATATGTTGAATACTTGATCATCTCAAATTATGAGTTCTTAGCCTAATTTCTCTCTGTTCAAGATGTTGATATTGTTATCTTATCTTCAGGAAAATGTCAAGACAAAGTATCCACAGCTGTTGTATGAATCAAAGTTATACAGGATCCTACAGGGAGGAAGTAATGAAACCTCTGAGCTTCATTAGTTGATTTACTTTTTGTGTTATTTTGAAGCTTTTATCCTTAGTTCTGTTTTGATCATTATTGATGGTGGTAGCTGGGATTCCAAATGTGAAATGGTTTGGAGTGGAAGGAGAGTACAATGTTCTAGTGATGGATCTGCTTGGACCCAGTCTTGAAGATCTGTTTAACTTCTGCAGTCGGAAACTGTCTCTGAAGTCAGTTCTCATGCTTGCAGATCAGATGGTAGTTTGCTTTCAAGTTCATGCATTTGCTTTGTTTTCTTTAGATGCTTATGGAAATTATCTGTTCATGGTGTCTTCTGTTTTTGTTTTAAGATCAATCGCATCGAGTTTGTTCATTCCAAATCGCTTCTGCATCGAGACATCAAACCCGACAATTTTATGATGGGTTTGGGAAGGCGTGCAAATCAGGTTTTGGCTTGAAGCAAAAATTCATATTCTTTCCTTTTATCTTTGATCTTCAAGGAGGGTGCTGTTACCATTGATTATTATTGTTTACTGGCACATAGGTATACATCATTGACTTTGGACTGGCCAAGAAATACAGGGATGGTTCAACCCATCAACACATTCCTTATAGGTAGGAGATTGGTGTTTGAATATATTACACATAGATTTGAGTGTATCAGATTCTCTCTTTGGGCTTAACAGATGCTCATCAAGCCTATTTTTGGTAACACTGAAGTCATGCTGCTTATTTTTGTTGTGGGTGCATGATAATTGCTACACCATAGCTGCTGCCTTGCACTAGAGCAGGGGTGTATAGATCGTTTAATGGTATCTTTGTCCTATGTATGCATTTGTCTATTAATGTAACTGCAAAAACCTTTGAGCCAGCCTTTTGATGTAGTTTCTATGTTTTCATCTCTCATTTGGTGTTAACAGTATGGTGTCATTGGACCAAGCATATTGCTTACTATGTTTGGTTCTAAATGCTGCAGGGAAAACAAAAATTTGACTGGAACTGCCAGATATGCAAGTTTGAACACTCACTTGGGTATTGGTATGCATTTCCGCCTATTTTGTGCTTGGTATTCTTTTCAATTTATTAGCCATCTGCTCAAGTGCTGTCTCTTGGTTCCAAGTAATTGATTCACTTGTTTCTGACATTATGTATTGCATAGAACAAAGCCGCAGGGATGACCTTGAATCTCTTGGTTATATCCTTGTGTACCTCTTAAGAGGAAGGTGACTTTTACTGCCCAAAAATTCTATGTTGGTTTTTTGCATGCTATCTGTTGGTAATTTACTGGTGCCCCTTGTTCTTGTAGCCTTCCTTGGCAGGGACTGAAAGCAGGAACTAAGAAACAGAAATATGAGAAAATTAGTGAAAAGAAGGTTTCTACATCAATAGAGGTAAGGTGTTCCTCATTACTGAGGCTCCATTCACAAACGTTGTCATGGTTACATCAGGCTGACTGGAGATTATATGCTTTTTCAGGCCTTGTGCCGGGGTTATCCTACCGAATTTGCTTCCTATTTTCTTTACTGTAGGTCACTACGATTTGATGACAAGCCAGATTATGCTTACCTGAAAAGAATATTTCGTGACCTCTTTATTCGTGAAGGTATGGATAGAATATTTGCTGAATGGCTTCAAACTGATGATGCTTCCACTTCTCTTTAGTTTTGAGCTTTACAGCATGATAATGCCACTATTTGATCTTCTTATTACTGGTCTTTTCTTTAGGTTTTCAGTTTGATTATGTTTTTGACTGGACAATACTGAAGTATCAGCAATCCCAGATGGCCAATCCTCCAGCTCGTGGCCTTGTAATTTCTACATTCTAACATGTTGCTTTCATTGCTTGATTTGGAATTCAGTTCAATACTTGGTTTTTCTCTCAGGGTCCTGGAGTTGGAACTAGTTCTGGAATACCTCCTGCCATTGCCAGTGCAGCCAGACACACAGGTGGTTTCTTTGATTCCTTGTTTGGATTGATGTTAATATTTCTTTTATACAACAGTGTTGTTCATTAAGTATGAACAGGTGGTCAATGTTGGAAGATTTTTCTTTGCTTTCCCTTGCTTGCCTGGGAAAATCATCGCTTCCTTTTCTTTTAAGTTTTGTTTCTCCAGTTTGATTTTCCCCTTAGATTTTATTCGTCTTTGCTGTTCTCCAGCATTTTAGGTTTGATGTTTATATAACTTTGCATTGTAAATACTGAACCTAGGATGTCACTAACCTGTAAGGTCACCAACAGATGGATAAAAAAATTGATGAGATCATCTGGCTTTTGTTATTGAAGCTGTAGTGAACAAGGACTTCTTTGACTTGTACTTGGAGTTGATGCTATTAGCTTCTCTTAATTGCAGGTGGAGAAGAAGGACGTTCAGCTGGTCAGTTGATGGATTCTGCTCGGTGGAGACTATCAGGACCCATCCTCAGTAGTGGTAGCTATGCCAAGCAGAAGGGCCCAGCTGCAAATGATTCTTCAGCTACAAAGGATACGGTGGTATGAGAGGATGGCTTTTTCTCAAGCTTTTGTTTCCTACTTTTGTAAAGCTCTATTCATTGTATTGTAAGACATGGTAAAGTTTTAGCCACAGCGAGTTGGATATCAAACTCAATTTTCCAATTTGCCCTTTCAGATGTATTCTGTATCACAACTTGTTAGTGTGCATCAGCCTTGCCTTCTGTTGTATTGAATTTGTAATTAGGCTATCACAGTGTGACCGTCAGTTAGTCCTTTTTGTTCATTACTGTTCATTTGCCACATCAATTCTCTGCTGTTTCAGTTGCATAACCTCTTTTAGCTCAGGACAGTGCTGTTCCACTCTTGCCTCGTTGGATCTTTCTTTTTCCTTTTTCCCAAATATAATGCTTCAGATGTTTAATATTTAGTTTGTGGTGGTCAGGTTTTGATCTTTTGCCATCTGTTTTGGATCTAATTTGCATTATGTTCGGACAATGCAGTTACCAAGCTCCACATTTTTGGGTCGTTCAAGTGGAGCCTTGCAGCAAGCTGCTGCTATTTCTAGCAGCTGTGACGTCTTTGCTGGAAGTGAATCTGATCCCCAGCGCTCTCGGACTACTGAGGCAAGCCCAGGAGCAACAAACAAAATATCAAGCAGGCTACGAAGTCCCCCTCTTGGATCTTTGGATCCTAGGCGGTCATCATCAGAAAGAAATACATCTCACGTGAAGACGAATGAGTCCAACATTAAGGGCATTAAAAACCTGAGTTTTGACATAGATGAGAAGGTTCATTATTAGATGCTTGTCACTGTGGATTGTTGTAGATCTCCAATTTCTTGGAATGAATAGTTTATGCTGGCTGAGGTGAGTTTTGGAAGGTGTGGCAGGCGCTGGGTGACCACTGGTCTGGATTTTGCGCCATGAAACCACCAGCCGATTACAGGTAAGACAGACGGGCTGAATTTGAGGCAACAAACACAGAGAAAGCACACGTATAAATACTGGGTGCGTTACATGGAGTCAGCATGTTTCTTATAATGTTTCAAGTGGTATAACCTCGTGTCTGTTGTCTCGTGTTCAGTTAAGCCGTGATTTTTTATCTGTCCTTTAATCCATCAGTTTAGAAGTTGATGCGTTGTAAATTGGCCATGGCACCTGTACTACCCCTTTGGTTTTTCAAAATGTTCTTGCATTACAGAGCTCGGTGGATCAAGTTTGTCGGGGGCTTCAAGTACGGCGATTCCCTAAATGTGCTGGATTTGAACTGTTCTCGCAGATTAACTGTCAGATGTGATTTTTATGCTCGTTTGCCGCTCAAGGAATCATTTTTAGCATTTCCTTGTTATTGCAAATATCGAGTGATGTAAATCGTTTCTTGCACATGGTCACACGTTTCACTTTGTTTTCTAATGATTTATGCTGTTGTGTATTCGGCCCCAATTTAGTTTGGACGTCCGAAATTAATAATAATTCAAGGTGAGAGGCTTAATGGTGGTTTTCCTTGCTGTTGATGGGTACCACAATTGGCTCTCACAGAACATTGCGCGTTTCAGGCAAGGAAGGGTCATGTGCACTTTTCCAAGAGCTTCACGGAAAAGTAAACGGAATGCGATGCAGGAATAAAGGGAGGGGAACACGTGTCACGCCGAGATTAGTCATGATTCCTTTAAGTTGCATCAGAATACTGGTGACGAAGATTTTTGGAGAATAGAAGGCAAGTCTGCCTACGGTGCTTAATGAACAAAATCAAAGATTCATTGTTTTTGAGAGAGAAAAAAAAAATTCCTTGAATTTCTCCACTAGAAACAGAATCTTAAAATGTCAATGGGGGCAGGCGATGGACACACCGGTGAAAATCACCTAGCCGAGGATGAAGCAACTGCAGGAGAAATTGTAATACCGCCTCAAATGCATATAAAACACAATCATTGCTTCCATGTTAAAGCTAGCCACGCCACAACCAAAAAGTGTCTCCTTAGTCCTTAAGTCACAACTTGTCGAGGGGGCTAATTGGAGGATCATCACGGAGCTTGAACTTCGATTAGACCAGATCACTAGCTTTCACAAAAGGCTGGGGGCATTAACATATTAGACTCTTAATACAAAGGTAAATTATATGAATGGAAACCTCTATAATAGCCTCATCTTACCCAAATTAAGTACTACTCTCACCCGGCAAAATTTCTACAAGAGTTTGACAGCCCAACAGCCCACATTAGACTGATGAAATTGTAGCAACCGGCCGCCAGTGTGCCTTTTATAAGGTGCGTCTGCCTATTTGATTCGATTTTTCGGGAATACAAGTAGACATCCTTAAAAAGTCAAAAAAGGATAAACAATCTTTGAGAGCAGAAATTATGGCCCTTTGAACTCTCATAAGGCAAAATTAGGTGGAATGTCTTAGCAAAGTAAACCGGTCCAGTTTGTTCCCAAAGAAAAATCTCTTCAAGTCGCCAAGTATCCCACGAGAGGAGACAATCATGCGACTTTTGATAAGGGATGCCCGTGTCTTTGCACCAAGCTTTGCAGGATTGAACACCACACCATTGTGTCTGTAATCCACACAATTACCAATACATTACTTGTTGCAGAACTTGGCAAGCCAATTTGGGAGAAAACTAAAGGGTGCCAATGGTCTTATCTGTTTTTCTGGACACAGAGCTAGGAATCCAGGAGGGTATACGCCCAAGGAAAGTGCAGATTGTGTATTGATACCGATAGTAAGCATTAGGAACTACTTCAATCGATTTTTTTCATGACATTCGGGAACTTTATGCCACGCCACATGAACTACAGACTAAATCTTTACCAGGCTAAACAAAATCAGGATTCAATTTCCAACTTAGGGACATTAGGGAAGTATAAAAGGGCAACAGGGCGTCCCAACTTATGGGACACTCCCACACAAAGGGATCGTGGAAGGGTCAGATGCGCATTAGGAAAGCATTTAAAGCAAAGTCTCCTGTGACATGTCGATTAGCTAACAGAAAGCAAAATTTCCCGTGACATGCCGATTAGCTAACACAGAGAGCACGATAATGTTGCAGGATATCAATACAACAGCTTCTAATCCAAATGGTGAAACATAAGTATGGCGGCTTCCAGATGGCTTATGCCTGAAGCAGATTTTCAACGACTCCAACATTGGAAAACAGATTGACTCCTCATCAACAATCTATACACAAAATTTCAAAATCCGAGATATTTTATCACAAAATTTAAGAAATATCTTTACTGAAATATACGATTCACCATAAATCATATCGTTAAAAACAGAAGTAAACTGAAGACACAGAACTTGTAATAAGCCCCAAAGCACAAAAAGCAGAAACTAAACAATAATATATGATGACAATCCAGAATCCACCAGTGATCTAGCTAGGCGTTTACCGGAGAATATTATGAGTCAAAGTCGTCACCACCAGCCATAAACAGCTCTAGTGCACCTTTCCTTTAGCCATCTAAATCTCTTCCTGAAAGACCCTTTGACTTTGCCTTCCACAGCATAAACCTTATAGCCAGCAACTCTCCTCTTCCTCTGCAACTCCGGATCGTTGAAACTCCAGCTCTTAGAAGGGGCGGCTGACCCATTTGTGGGCTTGCTGCTGCCTTTCTTGAACTTGAAATCGTTGCCGTTGGCTGCCCCCATCTGGGTCTGTGTTGTTGGGTACACAGAGGAAGCATAGGATGCGCTGTAGCACCTCAGATCTTGCATACTCGTAGCAGTACTGGCAACTGATGGGGCTGATGATGGGATGGGCCCTCTACCTCCTCCGCCATAGTAGTAGCTCTGTACCTGGTTTCTTCCATCACCGCATGACTTGGATCTGAAACCATCCATCCCCCTCTATCTCAAACTCTCTCTATCTCTCTCTCTCTCTCTCTCT
>CM038596.1:3231767-3278829 GCA_021533255.1 Ceriops tagal
TAACTTTCAAATGAGCAATTCGAAATCACATTTTATCAACAAGATTGCACACTGGTCTAATCAAGTCACACTTTGGTCAGTTTCAATTGCGCTTGTTAATCATTGGACAAAAGCTAAGACCAGCAAACAAGATTCTCCAGGGTAGAATAGAAGCCAAAACGGATCCACAATCAGGGAAATGGCATAAACATTGTTTTAGTTAATTGAATAGGGAACAAAAGGACTAGGAAGTATCACAGAAAGAGATACAGACAGAGAGAAAGAAAGAAACATGTATTTAACAAATTGAACCTCAGCAACAAAGCGTCTTCACCATTTCCGTAGAATTTGACATCATATGAAGGTCCATCGTGACCTCGAAGGAAGCCATTTGGTTCAATCCTAAGCAATTGTCAAATAGGTGAGTGCAAACAATAACTTTCGCCAACCGGAAAAATAAAGCCTTGCTTAATCAATGCATAGTCACCCGCGGCTCGCTGGCGTACTTACTGTTGAGCCCGATTATTGCTAAAACCCGCTGGCTACAACAGAATAACAAAAAAATAAAAATAAAAATACGGAAATAAAAGTTATATATCAACACAACCAAGAGCAAGGACAACATTAGCAATAACAACAGCAGTAAGCAAACGAGAAAAGAAGATGAAACGAAGACGTACGCGTTTGGAGATGCAAGTCGAGATAGAATAGGAGGCGATCGAACCGTCGCTGGCAGCGACGACGACGGTGTTGGGGCCAGGGTCCGGCGAGGGAGCCCAGGCGGTTCTAAAAACCGTTAGGGATTGAAGTTCTCGCTCTTTCAGTATGCTCTCTCTGTAGCCATCCTCGTCCCAGGCCGTCGCATCCCCGCACATCGTGGCTTGTGGCTAGGGTTCGGCAGGTTTCAGGCTTGCGTTTCCCTCCAGTCCTGTTTCAATTAGTTTTGACTGGATTGGATTGTTTTAAGTGAAACTCCTTTACGGTGCCGTTCGACTTAAGGTTTACCATTTGACCGATTTGTTTGGGTTGGATTGCTTTTGTTTAGGGTTGTAAACACATTTGAGGACGATGAAGGGGTATAATTACACAAATAATGCCAAATATAAATAATTTTTTTAATTTTTATTAAATAATTTTATAATAAAAATTATTTACCTCAATAAAAATAATATCTTTAATATATATATATATTGTAATATTTATCATTATTACTCTAATTAAGCATAAATGGAGTTTCTCTTAGGTGGGCTCATGTTTCCCATCAAAGTTGGCAAATTGGAGTCCGTGCAGCCGATTGTTGCTTTTATCGCAGGAGTGCCTGCCTGCAAAGGATTAGGGGGTTGCTGTGACGAAATTGTTAAGATGGCTGGGATCAATTTCTTGTGTGTTCATAGGAAGGTTAGGTCAAAGAGAATTGCCCCTGTTATGATTAAGGAGGTTACTAGAAGGGTTCATCTGGAGAATATTTGGCAAGCAGTTTATACTGCCGGCGTGGTTCTTCCAACTCCAATGAGAGACTTGTCAGCATTGGCAAAGGTCTTTGAACCCAAAGAAGCTTATTGATGTTGGCTTTCCAAGCTTGGTGCGAGTAGAACAAATAGAACTTTATACATTGCCAGCTTCAACAGCTACCCCCGGGCTTAGAAAGGAGGAGTTTTGTGATGTGTTGTTGGGTTTTAAATATAATATATATAAATACATACATATATATATATATATATATATATATATATTCATTTGATATCGTATTGGAGTTTTAATGATTAAATAATTTTATATTTCAATCACATAGTCCATTATGTCTCTTCCTGGTTGATAGTTACTCACGAGATTACCGATTTTTGTAGCTTCAACACTCTTCCTTCTTCCATCCTCGGGAACCAGAATTACTCAACCCTGAAAGCTGCTTAATCTTATTACAACGTCATTACCAAGACTCCGTTGATTCAGTTGGTGAACGATGAATGGATTTTCGCCAAGCAGAAGGACTTTGACGTATTCAATGCTCTAGATTTCATGCACGATGAGTATTTTTAGAAAGAGCTCAAATTTGGACCAGGCGATCATTATCTTTACAACTATCGGATTGGTCATTCCTTGCAACCATCACAACTTGGACTTGTGCTCTCAAAGTTCCACACTTTTTTAAGATTCTGTTGTTTTGTTTGCTTAGTATAGGAATAGGCGTCCTCTAGATCGCCTGCAATGGAAGCAATCGAACAGTTTCTGTTACTTCTTTCAGCCTAAGCTGTTGAGGCCATTCCGCCGTCAGAAATAACATCCAGAGCCTGACGTCCTGCGCCTGCTTTTGTCGCCTTGATGCTATTCTCTATGCGCTTGCCTTTTTCTCTTGGCTTATGTTTGTCGGCCTTTGATTGCGTAGTGCTGGTGGGAGGAAATTTTGCTCAACGGCAAAAGCAACCATTATGATTCCAGATAGTTGGAGATGTGCGGTTTCCAAACATGTCCTAATAGATCGCTTTTGCTAGCATAATTGGCGACACTCGTGACGCTTGCAGGTTGGCAAGCATCGAATACTCCCCACGCCGTGACAACCCCTTTAGGGTTACGGTACCTAGCCATGTTTGGAAATGCCCATTGAAGTAGTTGATGGGAATTTCATTCGTTCTATACCCGTTACGCGATTGGAAAGCTTTATAAAAGGCATGCAAACCTAAATTCGATTGGATTTCTGCATCTTATCTAAATCGTCCGGTTACAAGAGTCCATTAGAGCTCACCTAAAGCCTCAATGCGCCGGTTGCCAGCCATCTGCCCCCAAGACGATGCTGTCATCAATGTAAATGGCGATTATTCTAGGCACACTTCTCAGCCATCCAAGCATAAAAAGGGCATATCAACACATTCGAACTAGGTAGCCCCTCTGATAAATTTAAGGGGCAAATCTGTAGAGCTAATTTGTCAGATGGATTCGTGTAAATTGAATAAAAGGAACAGAAAATGACTCCCACTAAATACGTCATGAATAAATTGGGACAGGAGTACGTCAATCACAGAGATTAGGGCTTCTCTTTGAGAAATTGCACCGCACGAATTGCTACAATGACAGCCAAAGACTATTTACATGCAATGGTCCCTTGTCCATCAACTCTGGACTTGTCATTCATGCAATAGGCACAAGCTCACCGCGCGAACCTGCCAAGCATAAGAATACAAGTCAACAATAAAGTTGAAAGGCAATGACAGCGAACCTGTCGAGTATAAGAATACAAGCCGGCAATAAAGTTGAAAGGCAATGACTAAAAGAAGCAAAAATGTCAGCTTACATTTCTCAAAAATTTCCTTGGCCAATTGCAAGAGAGATTCCGTCTCTTCAGCCATCTTTGCAACCCTCTCAGCTTCCTTAACAGCCTCAGCTGCAACAAATGATTTGTTTTCTGCATCTGCAATTCTGTAGGCAGCAGCCACTGCAGCTTCTTCAATGCTGTCTCCAGTAATTACAAAACCAGTACCGTCTAATTGCTTGCGCTGAAAGTCTTTCTGTTTTGGGCTGGGTGTTCTAGTACCAAATGAAGAAGTTCTCTTTATTTTATAGCAATTATGGACCTGCATTGTAATGTATGTCAAAACCATGCCAGATATACTCCCAATTTATGCATATTAGAATCTTAGGGCAAGATATTCAGGTTATTGTGTTATAATAACATCAAATTGTTTCCTTTGTCACTCAAGCTATGCTTTTGTTGTCAGTTGATCAGAACGAGGAAATACATAAATGACCATTCTTTTTAGCAGCTTCTTTAGCTGCAACTTTTACTGATGTTTATGTTTGTGCTCATAACAAAGAAACTCTGGAAGTCAATCCATAACATCTAATTCCTTTTTCCTAATAATAGTGGAAACTCTGATATATTGCTACATAAACCCATGATCCATCTGGTTACACGCAATGACTAGCCCACCATAGAAATGGCGGTGTCATCATTGGATGCAATATGCAATAATTACTTAAACAATCAAAATTGGTACAATGCAGAAGTTTGGTTCTACATCTTAAACATATAGTGTGGCAATATGAGTTCCATTGCCAAGATTCTATATCTAGGGAAGGTATTGTATTACAAATTAAAATCCATTCACCTTTTCAAGTTTCTCCTGGGAAACCAACCTTCTCAATCTGGAACTTAATTGCCTCTTAAAACTTTGTGGCAACTCTAGTCTTTGCTGCAGGAGTTATCAAGAACAGAACACAGTTGTCATATATCTTGAAATAAATAGAGCAGGAAAAAGGAAACACTGAAGACGAATGCAAAAAGTAAATCTCAAAGAAAATCAATCTCATAATTTCACACTTTCTGTTATTTAGACTAGATTTCATTTGTTCATAACCATTCAACTAAACCACAAAAAAATGTACTTGGTCGATTAATTGGTTGCTTTCCAATTTCTCCTCCTTGGTTAGGGAGCTCATAATTATTTTTTCCCGCTCAATTTTGGGCGCTGGAGAGTGGAGGTCACCCACCTAGTCTAAGTAGGGCCCTAAAACTCCCTACAGGTTAATAGCACCTTTTGGTCTGTTTCTCATTCACAATTTATTAATTGACAGAGATTTTCTAAAGGTAACTCTGGGAGGCAAGCATATGATTATTCCTTGAAGAATCCAATTCCACTCCAAGACTCAAGGAGAATCAAGAAAAAATGTGCCATGCAGTCAATAATTATGCCAGGAACACACTGTTGTTAAATTTGATGCCATTACGGAGACATTCCTTACTAATGAAGAAAAATAGCTTCCACTACAAAACATCAATGGCATGTCAATTCAGAGGAAATTAAAATTATGATAGCAACAAACTTCAGACCTCAATGTAGCTAATAATTGCACTGGTGTCCACTCCATTCGGCTCGTTCAAGGCAGTAATTGCATCAAAAATCAATGCATTGTACCTAGCCAAAATAAGTAAATTGGCCAAACATTACACATTTATACAACATACGAAAACAAAGGAACAAATACAAAATAGTAAGATTTCTGCTTCCATAACAATTTATTGGACGCCATGAGGAAACAGTGCTGAACCTAATCAAATCACCGATTCTAAAGTTTAATTCACTCCATTTCTTTTTCTTTTTCCTATTTGGTAGAATACATTTTTTGGTTTATAATTTGTCATCGATCTGCGCACAAAAAATAAAATGAAAGAACTACAGACAATGTTGTTCATACGAAAAAAGAGGTAGAAAATTATAGCAACAACGAGAGAAAGTTGAGGGCGCATACTTAGGAGCAGTTTTGCTATCGACGCTTTTTGCAGGATCGTAGATGATGGCATCTGAGGTAGCTGGAGCAGCAGCAAGGGCAGAAGGTTGCAGATTGGCGGATGATGGAGTTACAGCATCAGCAGTAGCATGAGGAGGAGGAAGAGGAAGAGCATCAGAACTGGCTTTTGGCTTTGACGACCGTACTTTTTCCCCGGCACTGATACTCATATTCCGCCATTTATCCTACAGCATACAAGCAACAATCACAAGCTTAAACGAGCTTTTACTCCTCCAAATTGCACCCTCGCGCGAAGGAATCTTAAACCACCAGCTAAAATTCTATTTAGGCCAAGCCTTCTCATCAAGGCCAAACAATACAAACATACACAAAGAGAGAGTGTGAAAGAGGACCTTGAGATCGATGTTGGAGCGTGAGAAGAGAAAAGGATTGAATTCAGGGTCTTTCTGAATGTTTTTCCACTTGCCAGGACCGTGTTTGGCTACACCTGCTCTTAGCGCCTCTTCTTCCTCCGCCGTCCACTTCTGCTTTGGATTCCCCATCTCTCTGCGCCAGCACGGTGCCAACCGCAAAGAATTTTACTTCTCCGATTCGAGGGTTCCGTTCATGGCGAGTTGTTCTTCTGCATTCTCGCTCAACTCAATCCCCCCTGACAAGAAGAAAGAAAAAAAGAAAGGAAGAAAGAAAGAAACCGTTGACGTGTCAGCCCTAATTTGTGTAAATTAAAACCGACTAGCCTGGAAACGACGTCGTGAGATTTACTGCAATAACCCACGAACGACGCCGTTTGAGTTCAAGACCGCCACGCATGAAAGCGTAGTCACCGTTTTCGATGAGGAGTGAGTTCCCCCGCCAATCTGATCCCTCCACGCGGCGGTTTCGGGATGACAGTTTGAGCAGCTCAGCAAAGGCATAGATCATCAGGGGGAAGGCAACGCTCCCCTCCCACCTGCCACCAACCATCTATCCCCAAAGGCCAACCTCTCCCCTACCCTGTGAGCTTCGACAACGTTCACCAAAACGCAGAGAGCGTGAAAAACACTGTTTGTTTGTATTGTTACAGAGGACTACACACATTCTCGCTCTCTGCAACAACAAAAACCGGTCAAATGGCGTGAAGGCCAAGTAATTCGAAATATATATATATATATATATACATATATATATATATATATATATATATATTAAAAAAAAGGAAAGTAAAAGAAAATAGTTCATAAAATGGAGTCTCTTGGAGCTCCAAACTTCGCAGCAATGGCGGCCTATTCTCGACCTACATGGAGTTCGCCTAGGAGAACTTCCCCGGCGAGGAGGAGGCAGAGTATGTTAAAGAGTAAACGTTGCGTCTCGTATCAAGCGAGAGCGAGCAGTGCAGCGAGGAGAGAGAGCTGTGTGGCAGTCAAAGAAGGTTTCGCCGACGAGGAAGATTACATAAAGGCCGGTGGGTCCCAGCTCTTTTTTGTAGAAATGCAGCAGAACAAGGAAATGAACAGACAGTCTAAACTCGCCGACAAGGTTTTTAATTTTCCTTTTCTTGCGGATGCCTTTTGATGCTCAAGGAAGTAAACCAAGCACGTGCTTGATTGAATATTTTCTTGTTTGGTTGTGTTATGGCTGCTGATGCAGTTGCAGCCGATACCTGTTGGAAATGGGATACTGGATTTGGTGGTGATTGGCTGCGGCCCGGCTGGTCTATCTCTGGCTGCTGAATCGGCTAAGTTGGGATTGAGTGTTGGACTTATCGGTCCGGACCTTCCTTTTACTAATAATTATGGCGTATGGGAGGATGAGTTCAGAGGTACAAATCTTTCTCATTTGAAAATTCTATGAGAGTTCTGAGACTTAAATCCAATGCAATGTGCAGACACTTGGGCTCTTAGAATTAGTTTGCTTGTTTCTTGCCAAACCTGAGTCCTACGTTAACAAACTAATGTATGGAAAATTTCAGTACTTGGAAATGTTACATCCATTTAGGTTGATTATCTCAGATCTTGGACTTGAAGGATGCATTGAGCACGTCTGGCGAGACACTATTGTTTATCTCGATGATGATGACCCCATCATGATTGGCCGTGCTTATGGGCGAGTTAGTAGACATTTGCTCCATGAAGAGTTGTTAAGGAGGCAAGGCTTCTTGGGAATCCTTTAATTCAAGTTTCCAACTGTTGTCATGTTTTCAATAATCTTAGCCACGTTGTTAATTATATGTGCAAATGTGATAGTCCCTGGATATGTAATCTGTATTGATTTCCTCTAGGTGTGTCGAGTCAGGTGTTCTGTATCTGAGTTCAAAGGTGGAAAGGATAGATGAAGCAGCTGATGGTCGCAGTATCATAGCTTGCGACAATGATATTTTTATTTCATGCAGGTAATAAATGTTCTTTTGTTATGCCTTCATGGTTATTTTGTAATGAAATTGGATTAGCATCACACAATGCATCAAGGTTCTAACATATTAGTATAGGCTGGCCAGTGTTGCATCTGGAGCAGCTTCTGGAAAACTGTTGCAGTATGAGGTGGGGGGTCCTCGAGTTTCTGTCCAGACAGCTTATGGTGTTGAAGTTGAGGTATGAGGGTAGTATCAACTGTTATGCAAAATTAGAAGCTTCATAAACCTCAATTATTCACTATAAGTTCCCAACTCAAGACTTTGTGCTTAATTTTGTATATCTATGAGCTGATTTTTTTCGCTAGCCCTGCCTTTCTTCCTGTTCTTCTCTGTTTAAAAGTTTTGCAGACCTTCTAACCCTGATATGATGTGTGACACTGTATACTCGTGCCTACCTTACTAAATTTTGCAAAAGGCAGAAGTGGGCAACACAAGATGATTATATATGCATTTTTTTTCTTTTTCATTTTCTTTTTATTGAACTGACATTTGCTTTCTGCTGCAACCCTGAGTGTGTTGTCATCGTACTAACTCTCTGTTCTTTCTAAAAATTTTTGCGTACCCTTGGTTTATTTTCATGTGGTGTACATTTATAAAATTGTCAATACTAATACTCTGAAATTCAATGTATGGTTGTCCAATGATTGTTTTAGTTGCTTAGTCGTAGAGCTCTAGAAATTTGCACAGAGGTGCATATTCAATCTTTAGAGACCCTAAATTTTTTTTCCTGAGTCCAGGTGGAAAACAATCCATATGATCCCAGTCTTATGGTATTCATGGATTACAGAGACTATATGAAACAAAAGGTTCCATGTTTAGAAGGTAAATACCCAACATTTCTCTATGCAATGCCCATGTCGCCAACAAGAGTCTTCTTTGAGGTTAGTTCAATATGAATAATTTTGGGTATTCAAACTTCTATCCAGAGTAGTTATGTGCACTAATACGTAAGGACACTATACTGCAGGAAACATGTTTGGCTTCAAAAGATGCCATGCCTTTTGACTTACTAAAGAAGAAACTCCTGTCAAGATTGGAGACAATGGGGGTCAGAGTTTTGAAAACTTATGAAGAGGTAACCTTCATAGCTACAACCGTGATGAGCACAGGGCAGAAGAACAAAAATATTCTGTTTAGTGTCTTTATTGTTCATAACCAGTTTTGGTAGTCATTTTCTTCTTAATAGTTTTTACAGTTTGTACATGTATAGCATGGTTTTGTAGAAAGGATTGTTATGCAAAATATTGAATTTTAAGTGATTCTGATTCTTGAGATTCTCAAACATGTAAGATAGTCACTTCTTTTATTTATCAACAAAAAATAGTCACTTTTGGCCTTAAAATCAACCTTATTGATATGACAACGCATCCAACTAAGAAGCATTTTACTTTTCGTTCTTTTTCAAGTTTATTCAGTCCTCCATATAGTTCTTCAGGTCGAAGAAGTTTAACTTCCTCTTTTCATATCAATCTTACTGATTTGAAATTTGTTGCAATAAGAAGGTTGATATTTACGCCTGAACCAGCCTCATAGGATGCTCTCATAATCACACTGTAACTCTTACTACATGTGTTGTTGCACCTTACACCAGCAATCCTTTTGCCTCCAAGTTTGCATTCATTTGGACATAATTTGTGTTTTAGAAAACAGAATGTTGTGAATTATGTTCATTTATCACAGTTTTTTGGGTGCATATTCTATAAAAGGGTTATTAACCTTTATGCAGGAGTGGTCTTATATTCCTGTTGGTGGTTCATTGCCAAATACTGAGCAGAAAAACCTTGCATTTGGTGCTGCTGCGAGCATGGTACATCCAGCCACAGGTATTAAAAGAAAGAGATGATCCCTGTTTGCTGATGCAATTCAAATTTAACAGTGCTTATCAAATTTCCATTTCATTAAACAGGTTATTCGGTAGTGAGATCATTGTCAGAGGCTCCAAACTATGCTTCTGTAATTGCAAATATATTAAAACATGATCATTGTAACAGGAAGGATCTTCGTGAAAGAAGCAATGTCAATATCTCAACACAAGGTAGGCTTACTCATGCATTTGTTTGCACACAGCACACATCCTGTTCCATTAAAAGTAGCTAGCATCCTAAAAGATATAATATCAAATTTAGCAATCAAAATTATGACCATAGAATCAACTTATGCTTTCCTAGTTTTTACTCTATACCGATAACACATGACTAATTCTTTCATGAAGCCTATACACTATACGGGAACTAACAGTAACAAAGTTTCTGAACCTTTCATTTCCTGCACAGAGCATACTACATAGTCATCTACGTATTCTTATAAATTTATATCTTGCGATGTTAATATTATCCCTTGTTATGCTCTTTCACTTGGTGGATCATTAATTAGATTACATGAAAGGCATATAGGCAGATGCCAACAGAGCAACAGCATCGTTTTTTGTTGTCTTTTCCCTCTACCATAAATACTGTTTTTGCTTGTCTTCATGCACACAAAAAATGATAAATCTGCATTCCTAGTGGCTTCTGTCTGATTTGCAAATGCAATCAGCCTGAGGAAACAAAGTACATCATGCCACATCGCTGTAAGCAATTTGCCAAGTATGGGAAATATGATTAATGAAGAGTGAACAAACATTTTACAGCATGGAATACGCTTTGGCCACAAGAAAGGAAACGCCAAAGGTCATTCTTTCTCTTTGGGCTCGCACTTATTCTCCAACTGGATATCGAGGGCATTAGAACGTTCTTCCACATCTTCTTCCGTTTACCTAGTTGGTATGATTTAATTTCATTTTCCTTTATTCTTTTGTCAGTCTCCATCTTTTTACTAGTCATTTCTTTACTAGTTGTTTGCAAAGGCCTTGAACGCAACAATTTTGCTTTTATTGTAGAAAATTGAAATTATTCTCAATAAAAAAGGACGATTATGGATTTTGTGGGTCGTAACCAACAAAGATGGTGACTGCTACATAAGTGAGGGTAGAATAGTGAAAGCAAAAGTACGGGACTTGTGACAAAGATCTGAATTTGTGCATGGGAGTCCAATTTTCTCTTCATTTTTAAACTGGCAGCATCGGCTTGGTTTTTGCCAGAACAGGTGACTAGGACTTTTTAATGCTTCTGCTGGTGGCCATGGGCCACACAGGAGAAAGTAACTGGAAAACTGATATGTGGGGCTAATTTTTCAGTGAATAGATTTGATAGTTATTGCAGGTGGAAGTGACAAGTTCTTCCACTAACAAAGCAGTAGTTGTGCTTCGGATAAAAGCGAAATTATACTAGAGATAGATTTATATTTTGCAGAATCACAGCCAACTTAAAAAAACACTTACTGTGATTTTAAAGAATGTTGAAGGACATATCAAGCATGCACAACTCCCTAATTCTCGAAATTGCAATTTTTCAGTTCAAATTAATGATAGCCATAGATGTTAAAAAAAGACATGACAATCGTCTTAATGGGAATATTAGTGCCGATTGGAGTTAACTTTACACTAAGCTACCAGCGTGGCCAATTGTCGAAAGAAATACTTGGCTACTTGAAGTGATTGCTGTTTTTTTTTTTCCTTTTTTTTATTTTTCTGGCAGGATGTGGGAGGGATTCCTGGGCTCTACTCTTTCCTCGGCCGACCTTGTAATATTTGCTTTCTATATGTTTGTTATTGCCCCAAATGACATGAGGATGTGCCTTGTCAGGCATCTACTTTCTGATCCTACTGGGGCAACTATGATAAGAACTTATCTTGCACTGTAGGCTTTGTCTTTGCTGATTCTTCCTTGTTTGGTTCATTTTGAGTTGCCATCTAAAAATGGTGCGTGGAGCCCTTGACTTGCTACGTACCTGTACATAAAGGTTTTGTGTGTATTTTTCCTTTAGTTTAGTTTGACAATTCCATTACACAAGTTCAAGTGCAATTTTATCATGTATCTTTTATTGAGCAAACGAAATTTGTACTGCTATTGACTTGCAGTACATTGTTCCTTAAGCATAACTCACATTTTCTCTATTCCTGTTTCGTCGTGCACAATCCATGTCTTTTTCCTTGCCCTTGATAATCTTGAGATGTGGTTTGCAAGTTTTTATAACTGCAAGATGTCCTGGTTCATGGGTGGTTTGCAAGTTAATTCAAAGGTGAGAGTAATGTAATAGATGTACTGCAAAGAGATGGACGGAGTTGTCGGCAAAGACGTGATGCCTCGGAGATTCAAAGGCATTTCCAAGCCAAATAACAGAATTCACTGGGGACCTTCTTAATCTAAGGAGTATCACCAAATGGGCAACGGCTTTTCCTTGGAGAGTATGCTGTGATTGTTTGTCCAAAGCTCAAAAAGCTACCAATCAATCATAGTAACATTGTTAACAGCACTTCAATGCCACTAACAGTCGATGGTAACAACGAATGGTGGGATGGACTCAAGTGGGGATGTAGCCATCACCAAATCTTCCCTCCCACTGCTTCATGTCAATTTGATGCATGAAGTTCGTGACTCTCTAGCCATGTATTGCTGCATCAACTGAAATGAATTTTGTTTCTTCTTGTTGTGCTCACATTTGAAGATTGGGGATTTCTTTGACATTCATTGAGATCATACATCCTGAAGACTTGTTTGTAACTTTTTTAGTTCTTGTAACAATTTTTTCGCTCGAGCCAGCGTTTTATCATATGCTATTTTTTGCCCATATTTGCCGATACGGAAAACTATCAATGGTTAGCTGACCAAATCTAGTCAGGATTTATGCTTCCCAGTATTTGTATTTCCTTGTTTAGAGATGCGATTGCATTTGAAAAGCGTCAAATCTAACAAAAAAGTTGATACAATGATGCTTATAATCTAGTAATGGAGAAGGTGTAGAGAAGAGTTTGACGTCACCCCCAGGATGCTCTCACAGTCATTTCTGACCAATTCAACGATTCTAGTATAGTTATTACATTTGTTTAATTAACATAATGCACGTATATATACTTTTATGCCACCTGATGTTCTCGGCTAAATCGTTGTCGGGGGGACTGAACCGGCTTATATTACATTATCATTGCGGCGTTGTCAAGCTCGGAGTGGTTCGTCAACGAAAAACCATTGAAATATTTGTCTTCTACGTTATTCTCCATTGAAGTATTTTACTCAAAAAGATGGCCATTATTTAGGCTTTTTATCCCGTTGGCAATGCCGGCATATTTAAAAGTACGTCAACTAAACTTTTATAAGAACGCCGATTCTCGCCACGTTCTAGAATGACGAATCCTCTTCTAGTAGCACGGGACGGATACAATAAAAAAAAAGAAAAAAGAAAAAGAACAAAAACAAAAAGTAGAATTGGAAGCAACGAGATAAAGAAGTACTGGAAAGGGGCCCCCTTTCATTCTTGACATAACTTGTTGCGTAAATGTTTGAAATTTTCACTGGAGTTGCGAGTTATTTTGGAGGCATCAAATGCAAAACAAGGACAAGACACTCAAGTGCTGGTGGGTTGGTCAGAGATAGAGTTCAGGCAATTGGGTCAATGAAAGTGAGTAATATGTGTACAAAAGTGGCTGAATGAGTCACTCTCGGGGAAGAAGTACTTAATTTTATGTTGGACTAGGGCCATTAGACGGGTGATCGTAGATTAACAAGTGGTGATAGCATTGACTAAGCTTGAAAATTACGGGAGTCCTCCACATGCCGCACTTGCTGTGCTCTTATTCAAAGTGATTCTCCTTGTCAGCTCTAGCATATTTACAAAGGGGAGCAAATTTCTGGGCAACTCACTTGATCATACAAAAGAGTACATATCTAGTTGGCGATCGATTGGTCAACTTAATTCACTTTCCTAACTTGTTAAAATACAAATCAACATTCCTTGCCTAAATTAATAAGACTTGTGGGAAATCAATTTCTCGTATGATTTAGTCTCAAAAAATTAGTTTCTAGTCGGAGATAAGAAATTAGCCTTTTTTTTTTTTGTTTTCTTGAGTTACAATGTATCGACAGTTATAAGTTTGAATTAATTCTTGAACTCGAATCTACTATCGATATTAGGCTTGATTCAAAGTTTGGACCAGAGTTCGGGCTACCCACCTCAAACAAACAACTCTTTTGGTCCAATTATACATCGCATCGACATTTGAAGTACATTTGAAAAAATAAAATAAAATAAAAATTTATTAGGTCCTTGTATAAAATAATAACAATTCAACTTTATTAAATCTATTTTCCCCCACATTCATTCTTCAAAGAATTAGTTCGTACGTCAAAATACTAGTGTCGAAGATACTTCCAACTTTAGTTTTTCTTTGTTCTGCATGCCCCTTACTAAAGTCCATCGTGCGTTGGAGCTGCTGGCCAGGACCCCATTAGTCAGCAAAGTAATTTTATCCAGACCGGTCAAGCGTGAAGATGGGACAAGGAATTCGGCCCGAATAGCACACGGCCTGACATTGACAGCGATAACGAAAGCCGAAGGAGAACCGGACATAATTAATTAAAAAATTGTATATGGTCGCAGCACCCAACAAACTTAATAATTAAGTTACCCCAGTCATAATCTATATGAATGCAATGCATGCATACATGCATCCTCATACTTCACATCTTTCTAGGTGCAGGCAGGCAGAGAGAGAGAGAGAGAGAGAGAATTGGAAGACGTATGCATATGGCTCATTTTGTGTGTTGACCATATATGTAATACGAAGGATTCCCCTAACGAGTGTTCAATATGCAGGCTTTTTAAAACGTTTGTCCGACATATATAATCCCATAAGTAACGCACAAAGCAGCCAAGTTCTAGCCGTCGCCATGTATAAAACCCCTGGCGGCTATACCTGTCGTAGCTAGAGACATCATCCAGTAGAGGGTGTCTAGAGTCTTAGACCCCGGTGCCTTTTCTTGCAAAGCTGAAAGTTGAAACCATCAATTAATCATTCGTTCAGGTTTGTAAGGAAGGTGACAGAAGAGAGTGAGCACACATGGTCGTCTTTCTTGCATGGTTGGTTCATGCTCGAAGCCCTGCGTGCTCGCTCTCTTGCTGTCACAAGCCTCGCTCTCTTTTCTTGCAAAGCTGAAAGTTGAAACCATCAATTAATGATTCGTTCAGGTTTGTAAGGAAGGTGACAGAAGAGAGTGAGCACACATGGTCGTTTTTCTTGCATGGTCGGTTCATGCTCGAAGCCCTGCGTGCTCGCTCTCTTGCTGTCACAAGCCTCGCTCATCTCTCTCTATCTCATTTTGTTATTCTCTGCGTCCCATTTTTAAGCCTGCATTAATATTTGTGCTTGCGCAACCATATATTAAGCAGACGAGTTTTGAAAATGGATACGGATTAGATCTAGACATTGTTATTGGCAATTAACACATCTTTTTAAATAATAATTAATTGTAATTAATGACGAATATGTTTCTATATTTATATGCATTTTCTGTATCTCCTTAACATTTTTGTATACCAACATACCTTATAATATATTCTTCTTCATCAAATTATATGACTAACCCTCGGTTTCATAAATTGTGCTTCAACTGGTTAATTCTCTCCCTGACCCACTCCATCTCTATTTCTATATAGATATAAACATAATCCATCTGGGGTTCTTGAAAACTTATTCATTCCTATGGTATTTGGTCTAGATTCATTTGATTATCACTGAACTTCACTTTAGTATTGTTCTTATATTTGAGCCGTTCCAACTCCCAGCTCTTGGGTGGGGTTTGCCCGCGTATGTATGTATGTTTCCCAGAACTTTTTGGTTCAGTTCTTTGGTGCTGCAAGCCATGGAAGGCTTCGTACCCTCGCATGACAAAGAATTTTTTTATTTTTTCAATCTTTTTCGTCGCAAGTGCAAATCCTTTGGAGTTTGTGGAAGGTATACCAATCCTTATGAATTTGTTAAATCCGGCATAAATTGGCCAGCTTGAATTAGATTCTAGAGCTACTGTACATAGGTCAAGAACCGCTCAAAGACCACACAAAGAAAAATATTTTGCGTCTCGTATTAGGCTACACAATAGTATTGATATTAATTTATCACAATCTGGACGAATCTATAATACCGATTTGAGTGGTTGAAATTTCTTAAACGCATAGTTGAATGTGTTGGTTCTCTTTTTAAGAAATTTTAGATGATATTGACCTTCAAACTAATATAGCCATGCTATGCTTTACTTTCCGCATACTTTAGAATTCGAACCCTTGCCTTTTCCGAGAGCCAGACTAACCTAATTGGTTTCTCGTCACATTATGCTTATTAACTTACGAGGATTTGGGGCCATATATAACACGTTGAGTTGATAATCTTTCATCAATTTGTTGGATTTGTGAAAGTCTACGTGGAATTGTAATCCATATCCTTAAACCATGGGAGCTACAGCAAAGTACCTAATTCAGGATGAAGAAATCTACAAGTGACGGAAAAGACAACTAAAAAGAAATTCAAGACTGTAGAGTTAGACATATATAAACGAGAAGCCTATATGTCTTATTATGTAGTAAAAGTATGAAGGATAAATACCAATCTTCATTTCTTAATATTTTGAGATTATATACAGTACCCATACGATTATGCCGTGCAAACTGGAGCTGGGTACAAGTGGCAATTGCACGCTTGAAGAGAGGCGAGTTGTCAAGAACATACATACACCATATCCATAAGGGAATGTTGTTCTGAGTTGTCTAAACAGGGAATGTAGGCTTGGCAATTTTTTGATGGGCTCGAGGCCTCCCATGTCAATTAAAAAAAAGTTTTTCTTCGTAAAGTTATATAATTATACAAATTGTGTTCATCACACAAAATTATAAATATAATAATTTACGGGTTAAATAAAAATTTAAAAAATATACATAAGCAGTTATACATGATTTCTAGTATATAATAGAGGTTACTTTCTTATGACCATGTTACTAACTCTATACGGTGAGATTTATCTTATATTAGCATAATATTAATATTAACAAACTAATTGCAATTTCGACTAAGTAAACTCCTGGAATACTGATATTTTCAAAAGTCTTCTCTATCCATGTGTAATCAATCCTTGTGATGTATCAATGATGCAACTAGAAGTGGACTCTTTTGCGATTTGTAATAAACCCCACGTGATTGTCTCATTTTGTTGATGACTAGGTACAATGATAGAAAAAGTTTAGTTGTGTCACGAATTTTTGTATTACTTGAAGTCGTAATTGATGATTAGATATTATGTTTTTTATTTTTTTTTTTCTACATAGTTTACTTTTTCTATGACTGGACTTCCCTTTCATCTCCCCCTTACCTTTCAGAACTGAATTCCCAATTCACAGTGGACGCAATTTCAATCTGTCTTGTGGTGTTTGGTTGCATCGGAGGTCTGTAATCATGGCTTTACAGTATTTAAGTCCTTCACAGGCATTTCATCGAATATCTTGGGACCATTACCGATTTGCCGACGCATAACCCCCAATCGAACCCAATTTTCACAGCATCTCGTTTTCCCTTGAAGAATCAATGAGTTGGGAGCGCAGGCGTTAACTACAAATGTGAAAGTATAGTTTTTCGGCGAACTTCGCGTTCTGCGGACGGTTTCAGAACAGTGGCTGCCACTGTCATTAGCCCAACTCATCGTAATTCCAAAGTAAAAGAAATGGGGTTCTGCCCATGGTCATTCATTCCGTTATGTTTGAGAATTAATGTGGTGGCATCAGAATATTCATAAAAAAAAGTTTTAAAAGGCAAGTTGGTTGCCTGATAAGGGATGGGTCCATTGGAATGATTGGGCCCCAGGTCATAAACCAGACCCGAGATCACCAACATAGGTCTGGATGAACAAGAGCTTGTCGTCAGTAGTTAACAAGCTCCTTCATACCCTTTACCGCACGTAGGACGACAGCAAGATCCAGTTCCATCAATTGTTGCGTCGACATTAAAACTTATTTTGTTGTATATGTTGTCTGAACTCTTAGTTTTTAAGTTTAGGATTATGATCTATAAAAATACAAAACAAAAAAAGGCACACAGATACGTTTGATCGTAACTATCCAATTCCCGGTGAATTAGGAGGAAAATGGAATGTGACAAAAATTCAATTAGCACGGTTGCCGATCTTCTCATGCGAACTGCTTGATTCATTCTCGACTGCAATTGCCTGCGCAGAAAGTTTAGCTCTGGACTTAAAGCAAACCCCATGAGGAAATATCACCACCCATAACTGTGTGATAAAACCGGGATGGCGATTCTGTAGACATTGGTTTCGCACCTAAACAGCTTGCCTGCATTGCCAGGCACATACAAGATTCCCCGTCATAACATGCCTTCAATAACCTTAAGCAACAAATTTCACTCGATTCGCATCCCAAGATTCCTGTACAGTTCCTCACGCGACAAACTGCACACAATTGCCATATTTATATGGCTAAATTGTTAAACCAGAAGAATTGAGAAAAGTTTAATAATTTTTTCGTTACAATCTGTTATATTTATACAAGTACAATGTGTATACTCCCATAACTTTATTCTCAATCTACCTAATTATGTGCAACTATCAAATATAGATATATATTAATAAATACAAATCAGTCAAAATTTCAGCCACCAAATATACATATTAATACTAAATATATACCTACCAAATATACACGCTAATACCCCTCAAGTTAGAGTATGAAGATCGGAAATGTCCAACTTGCAAAGAATGGCATCAAACGAACGTTTGCCAAGAGCCTTGGTAAAGATATCAGGTAGTTGGTGAGACGAAAATACAGATTGAGGAAGAATGATACCACGATGAATCTCATCACGAACAAAGTGACAATCAACCTCGATGTGCTTGGTGCGTTCATGAAACACAGGGTTGTGAGCAAGGTTAAGAGCTGACTGGCTATCACAATAAATCCGCATAGGAGATAAGTGAGGAATACCAAGAGAAACTAACAAACCCTTGAGTTATTTCAATTCACAAGTCGTAGAGGCCAAAGATCGATATTCTGCCTCAACTGAAGATCGAGATACAGTATGTTGTTTTTTCGTTTTCCATGAAATTAGAGAATCCCCAAGAAAGACAAAATATGCCGTCAAAGAACGTCGAGTCAAGGGGCAACTCGCCCAATCCGCATTACAATAAGCCATAAGATGAAGAGAGGAATCAGAGCGGAGTAAAAGACCTTGACCAAGATGAAGTTTTAAGAAACGAACAACCCGAAGGGCCACCTCCCAATGACTGTGTCGTGGCTCCTGCATAAATTGTGTTAAGATATGTACATAATAAGACAATTCAGATCGAGTAATCGTCAGGTAGATAAGACGACCAATAAGACGCCGATAAGACATAGGATCAGGAAGAGTCGCGTCCTTAGCCAAAGCAAGGTGATGATTAATATAAAAAATTTAAAAAATACTATATTATTTTTAAAATACTAATATATTATTACTCAGGTATTTTATAAATAAAACCCCTAAAATTATATATAATCATTTAGCTTCTTAATAAATAAGTAAGATTTATTTGATCTAATAGTTACTATTCTTCTTCTAGAGTATTTTACATAATTTTATACCTTATAAAAAGATAAAGAAGATATTTATAAGATTCTAAACGCTTTCGTCTACTCTTAAAATTATAAAAAAATTTCTAAAATAAGCCTCTTTAGTAGTTCGGATAGAATTACACAGCATATGATATTCTCTCTCACTCAATTTGACAACATTTTCGTCGCATCCTTCTTATATGTCTTGATTATATTCATGTTGCTTTACAAAGTTAGCTTGTTCTTTCAACTTGTCTTGTTATCAAGCAACTTTTTCTATTTAACAAAGTACTCGACATAACTCAGATAGGTACCTCCCCTTGGAATGACTAGATGCGTCAATATCTCTTCCATGTCACAATGTAGCATAGTTATTATGGTTGTAAAGGCTCTTTTTTATTCTTCGTGTTAGACTCCTCCTTATCAAAATAATAAGGTTTTAGTAAACTTACATGGAATATTGAATACATATCAAAGTATGATGGTAAAGTCAATTGGCAGGCCAGCTTACCAATCCTCTTGTTCATTGGGAAAGGTCCCTCGTAATGCCTTACTAAGTCTTTATGCACCTTAGCAAACCTTCAACTTTAATGGAAAAGGAGTTTCACTATCACTAAATTTCTTTCCTCAAACTTCAAGTGTCTTTTTCTTGATATCGGTTCATTTCTTTATTCACTTAGTAACCTTAGCCAAGTGTGCTCGTGTCATATCGGACTTTTCATTCCAACCATTAGCAAACTTGAATGCAGTAGGACTATACCCTTTATAGCCCACCATCAATATGTGTAGAGTCATTGGTTATAATCCTGTAGTAACCTTGAATGAACTAACCCCAGTTGACTCGCTTTTTTGTAGATTGTACGAGAATTGGACTATGTCAAGCAACTTAGTCCAATCACTATAGTTGGTACTATGTAATGCCTTAAGAATAGTTCCAATATGACATTTACCTTTTCACTATAGGGTGAAAGCTTGTGGAGAAATTGAATTGAAATCCCATCAATTTGAATAGTTCCATCCAAAATTTTTCGATGAAACAAGTGTCTTTATCATTGACAATTATCTTTGGAATGTCCCAATCTTTCACCATATATTTGAAAAATAAGCATGTTATATTTTCAACTGTAAACTTTGAGGGTATAAAAATGAACACACTATACTTGCTAAATCGATATACAACTACCATGATATTAGTACATCCATCAAACTTCGGTAGACATGTAATGAAATTCATCAAAATACTCTCCCATGTCCTCTCTGAAATAGGTAAGGACTCCAATAATCCTGATAACTAGTGTTGTTTCACTTTGTTTTGTTGGCATACAAGACAAATCTTTACGTAGAACTCAATGTCATCTAGCATTTAAGGTCAATAATATGCTTATTTTACAAGTGTCAATATGTGGTGTATACTCGAATGTTCTGCCTATTTTGAGTTATGATACTTTTTAATAATCATCTTCCTTAATCTTTACCACTTTGTCATATAAACTCTGTTACCTTTGATAATGAGTACTTCATCTTCAAGTTAAAATCGACATGTCTTCCTACTATTTGCTAATTCCCTTAAACTTTTGACTTGTAGGTCATACTTCAATATCTCCCTAATTTGTTTTACTAAAAGGAAGTTTGGACTTGTTACGACAGCTAATTCAATCTTTCTACTCAATGCATAAGTTACTAAATTAATTTTACTTGATTTATACTTCATCGTAAAGTCAAATTCTACTAAGAAAACTTATCACTTTATTTGCTTTGTCTACTTTGTCGTTATTTTATTTTAATTGAGAAAATAGCTTGTGTTTCTTCTTTAACAATCTAATTTATTGATGTTTTCAATTTTCTCTTTCTGTTTCTTAAATTTGTTAATTGGCTATCGACATGTCCAAACATGCTGGAGTAACACTTGCTTAGTATTATGACAAATTTATAAACGTAATGCATGTTTCGGTATGCAGCTTCTTTGTAAATTTACGCACAGTTTTAAACCCGGCTGTCATTTCTACATGTACTCCCTAATCTCGTTCCTTCCCTCCGTTTTCTTAACCTTCAACGAAGCTTCCTGTTGCGCTCTCCGCAAGCCCTTTGTACAATCGTTTTCAATTCGTCCGATAAGAATCCAAAAACTTGTCTACGAGCCTTCCAACCTGGCTCCGCGGACCCCAAGCGCGTAAAATTTTCCGTACCATTTAAGCAAATAACAATAGAATGATCAATATTCAAATAATCAAAACAAAAATTTATATTCAGCGTCAAAGGCCATAAGCGAACAACGCGTTGACACCAACCTCACGCGCTTCCTCGCTTCATCTCCCCATCCGAAACTGCCCCTGCCCGACGTAAAACAAAGATTGTAGCTATAAATAGATCCCCTGCCCCACGGACCATGTCCAATCTCATCGGCAATCTGAAACCTCCGCTGCGTTCTCATTTCTCATTTCTCTAGTTGATGATCACTTTTCTTACATTTCCCTCTGTGCGTCTTTGACTGAGCTCTAACTTTAATGGAAATCTCATCGTTCCCATTTCTTTGTCCAGACGAGGTTTCACATTTGTATAGTCTTCTCCAGGACATGGAGACGGAGACTACTAATAACAGTTTAGAAGCCAACAAAAATTTGATGAAGCGAAGAAGAATGGACGATGATAACAAGGAAAATACAGTGAGTGATATACTTGCTTCCCTTATTATGTTGGATGAAGAAGAGAAGCGTCAGCAGGAGCAATGCACTATCGAATCCGGGCATGACAAGGAGCTTCTCTATTCGAATCACAGCCAGCGAGTCCACTCCATGAATGACTATTGCGACAGTCTCCGGACCCATTACTCTGATTTTGCTGAAATGGATCATCAGAGAAGCAAGCGTGCCCGTTGTTCGGCCGCCTCCGCCACGGTTGCTTCTTTAGTCGCTGAGAATGCCGCTAATTCGGGTGATTCCGTCCAGAGTGGTGACAACAACGGTGGTGCTGGTACTTCTGAGGCGGCGCAGGGCCAGCACCGCCGTCTGTGGGTGAGGGACAGGTCCAGGGACTGGTGGGACCGTTGCAACCATCCGGATTTTCCCGAAGAGGAGTTCAGGAAGGAGTTCCGGATGAGCAAGGCAACGTTTGAGATGATCTGCGAGGAGCTGGAATCCGCCGTGACCAAGAAGAACACCATGCTGCGCGACGCCATTCCGGTTCGCCAACGCGTTGCCGTATGCATCTGGCGTCTTGCCACCGGCCACACTTTGCGGCAAGTGTCGGAACAGTTCGGATTGGGGATTTCCACCTGTCACAAGCTGGTTCAGGAGGTTTGCTCTGCTATAAGGACTGTTCTAATGCCCAAGTTTCTCCAATGGCCCAACGACGAGGAATTGAAGATGATTAAAACCGAGTATCTATCGATGTCTGCAATACCCAATGTTGGCGGTTCAATGTACACAACCCATGTGCCAATTAGTGCTCCAAAGGTTAGAGGGGCAGCTTATTTCAATAAAAGGCACACGGAGAGGAATCAGAGGACATCTTATTCGATAACAGTTCAGGGGGTTGTGGATTCCAGAGGTCTTTTCACTGATGTTTGCATTGGCTGGCCAGGCTCAATGCCTGATGATCAGGTATTGGAGAAGTCCGCTTTGTACCAGAGAGCGAACAGGGGAACTCTGAAGGATGTTTCGATTGTTGGGAATTCTGGGTTCCCTCTTACCGACTGGGTTCTCGTACCTTACACGCACCAGAACCTGACATGGGCACAGCACACTTTCAATGAGAGGATTGGGAAAATTCAAGGGGTTGCTAAGAACGCATTTATGAAATTGAAAGCTAGGTGGGCTTGCTTGCAGAAGAGAACAGACGTGAAACTCGAGGACTTGCCGGTGGTTCTTGGGGCTTGTTGTGTGTTGCATAATATTTGTGAGTCGAGAAATGAAATGATGGATCCAGAGCTTAGCTTTGAACTCTTTGAAGATGAGGTGATTCCTGAGAACAATTTGAGGTCTGTCGCTGCAATAAATTCTAGAGATCAAATTGCTCACAATCTCCTGCATCACGGCCTTGCAGACACTTTCGGCTGGGTATAGCAGTCGGTTTCATGCTTCACAGTTTTGTACTCCGTAACATTTTTTCACAGTTTTCTTTTCTATCCATCCTATATGTGTATGGCTTGTTTCTCTCTTTTTTTTTTTTTTACTGTTAGCAGAAATTCAATTTGTTTTTTTGTTACAGGGTTTGTCTAAACCTATCTGGATTTTTATGTTCTATTTATCTGTGGGATGGGCAGTTAAATGTTCTACATGGACCCATCAAAAAATTGAATTTCTGATCTTATTCTGCTAACAGTAAAAAAAAAAAAAAAAAAAAAGAGAAACAAAGCCATAAATTTGATGCAGGTGCTTCTTGAAACTTATTATGTCTAATGTGCCTTGACTTCGAAGGGTCTTCTCTCTTTGAATTGATTTTTTATTTCGGCATTTCCCCACTATGATTGGGAAATGATTGTGCATCTGCTGGCTGATACATCCATGTACTACGATTTAAACATCTTTGCTGATGGCTCCAACGGTTAGATTCACTATCTAAGGCTCCTAATCTTATTATTTGCTATGAGTCATGTCTCTGCGATCACATTGGAATCGAATGTTACGTTATCATATAACGTTAAAGTTTAACAGCTTAAGCAACACAACAAAATTATTTTTTTTTAAAAAAAAAAAACCCCACTTTTCACCAACCCACCTCCGTTCAATATCATTGATCTTATTCTCATTCTATTTGATTTCATGGATGACTTTTAATAACTTCGGACAGGGTGAATTTTGGGTCTGTCATGGTGCCGAAGGTTTCAGAACGTTGGATTATGGTGATTCCAAGTCCGAGGTTGTTTAATGTCGCGATTCCCGTGTGGTTCTCTGAGTTTGTGGGAGACTGTCTTTTTAATTCAGGTCGCTTGGTCGTCGGTCGTCCCACCAACAAATCAAGTACTAAAGAGTAATAATAATAATAATAATAATAATAATAATAATAATGTGATTTAATTATATTTTATTTGTAAATAAAATTAAATAAAAATATTGCTGTATTAACCCTAAAAAAATTTGTAACCACAGAAAATTTGTATACAATAGACAAGATAAGATATATTACATTGATATTTTATGTATGGTATAAAAACTCTTCGTAGTCGGTCCGAAAAAAACTTTGAGTCATCCTGCTTTGCTGACAATAGTCATCAAAATTCATATGTACCAGAGGGAGAGTTGGGGGGTGGGGGGGGCGGAGACAAAGGGCTCTCTCCCTCGCTTGGGAATCTGTTTGCATGCCTATTTGTAATTTCAGTATCCAAACATTGAGACCCAGCTGCAATGCCTTTGCGGCTTTACCATTTTCTACCATTGTTCATTTCAGACAAAAATTCCTGGGTTTTAATTGGCTCTTAATCATTGAAAACGGCTTGTTTAATCAAGAGTTTATAGACAAACTCTGTCTCCAGGGAGGCTCCGGTGAATTGACTTTCTCATGTCGCTGTTGACTAGACCTCATTGCTGGTCTCGCAAACTTTATCTATCTCCAAGTGTTTTTAGTTGGTTAACTATTTGTGCAATTTAGTCGGGACAAATATCATCATTCTGAATGCTCATTCTGCTTCTATCTCAACCATACAAAACATGCAAAAGATTTAGCTTTGGAGTTGCATATCTTTTCGGAATTTCGTTCAATTTTTTTCTAAGTGTTTATTATTATTATTTTTTCAGGGAGGGCAGAGTGGGATAGTTTTGAAATCTTGGTTTAAGGGAGCGGGCCTACAAGTGATCTATAAGCATAATTAAGGCAACCTACTAGCTTAACATGCTTGATCACCCCACAAAGCCCTGAGACTTGGCGTTGGAGAAAGGATCTTCCACAGCCGCAAATAAACTGATTTCTTTTCTTTTACTGTCTTCACGAAATATCTAGCTTCAATGGTCCGCCTTCATTAACCGTAGTTCGCTCACAGCTAGATAGAGAAGATGAATATGAAAGAATAGAGGCTGCAGGAGGCAGGATCATACAGTGGAATGGGTCTCGTGTTTTGGAAGTTCTTGCAATGTCAAGGTCCATTGGTATGTCACTTCACTCTAAGCTTTTTCACGACCCTAGTTTCTCGCATGGCCTTAATCATCTGTCTATGCTATTTGTTAATCCATTCCAAGAAATTGCATATTTAGGACGAACGACGACCTAAATAACCTTCATTGAAGATCCAAGAATATGATTTTAAGACTCTAGCGAAAGGACAAGTTCAGTCCGAATCTTAGTTAAAGAGGATTATTTTCTTTCACTCAGGTGATAGATACTTGAAACCATGGATTATACCAGATCCAGAGGTGATGCTTGTTTCTCGAGAAAAAGAAGATGAGTGCCTTATTCTAGCTAGCGATGGTTTATGGGATGTCATGACAAATGAGGAGGCATGCGAAATTGCGCGGAGAAAAATTCTACTTTGGCATAAAAAGAATGGTAATCCCAACACACCGCCAGCAATAAGTGGTGAGGGTGTTGATTCCGCTGCTCAAGCAGCAGCAGAGTGCCTCTCAAGTCTTGCTCTCCAGAAAGGAAGCAAAGA
This sequence comes from Ceriops tagal, assembly GCA_021533255.1. Classification (NCBI taxonomy): domain Eukaryota; kingdom Viridiplantae; phylum Streptophyta; class Magnoliopsida; order Malpighiales; family Rhizophoraceae; genus Ceriops; species Ceriops tagal. The sequence goes on from CM038596.1 coordinate 3,257,420, forward strand.
CAACATCACTGTTGTTGTCATAGACTTAAAAGCTCGAAGAAAATTTAAACGGACGAATTAACGATGGTTGTTATGTTCACCTTCCTATACGTCACCGTGACACAAATAATGAAAGAAGCCACAACACACCCGTGAAAGAAAATTTCCTTGGAAATTTATCAGCTGTAAGAAAAAGGGGATTCCCAGAAAGATACATACCCTTCAAACAGTGCACTCATAATTCTATACTGGCAAATGAAAATTGGTGATGTGTTAACAATAGTAACAAGTAGCACAGGAAAGCACAGATCTCAGACAGCAATACCAAAGTGCTGCTCCATAAACATCACAAGCCCTCAACGTAAAGGTAAGTGCCCCTCTGCACGGCTCTTCTGGCATCAACATGCTTTCTAAGTTGCCCATGACATAGAAGCTACATTGTTCATCTGCCTAATAGCAAGTCATTTACTTTCAGCTGCAGCGAAAGCTGAAAAATTTTAACCATGTCCTCAGAATTTCTGAGGACATCTAGCATCTCCAAAACTCTCTTCAGTTATATTCTACCTGTTTACAAACGAGAACTCTAGATAAAGGTGGCTAGCATTTGTGCAAATATGAAGGAAATTAAACTCTCCCAAGACTTAAGCTTGAGATAGCAAATGTGTGATTCACTTAGACAACATTTTGTAAGCTCTTTCTTTTTCCTTTTTTGTTTATTAAGAGATTCATTGGGTGGTAAATTATTTAATAAGAGCAGCTCTTCCCATTCCCATAAATCCCACGTACCCTTTCCAACATTAGAACCCGAAGTCTTAAGAATAGAAGTCTTAATTCTTAACCATTGTAGTTCCTCCAAGGGACTTCAGAAACTTTTTCTGGGTGTCCTGGGGTTATGCCCCTGCACCCTGCTGTCCCCCCAGCCCCAAGTACCATTAATGTTTTGCCAGAAAGTTGCCTTTGAAGGAAAGATTATCAGAAAAGAATCTAGAAAAATAAACAATTAACTAAAATTGAACCTACCAGAAAGATTCAAAAATTGGCAAGTGGAGAACCAGCATTTGTGAAGTAGGATTCGAGATCTATATGTAGGTCATCATACAAACTTAGAAATGGATGCGTCTGAGATTCACATTGGAATGAAGAGAGAAAAAAAAATGTCAGGAGTAGAGTTACTGGTCAAAGCTTAAGGGAAAGTATAAAATATAGGCATATCACAAACCATGAGTTCCCGTGCTGACCATCTATGGTTGGGGTCTTTCTGCACACTGAAAATAACAACAGTAGCATGGGAATTAATCATATCAAACAATTGTCTGAGCTGAATGAAAATATTAATTAATAAACACACAAATATATAGCTTTCCATAGAGAGAGAGAGAGAGAGAGAGAGAATAATTTACTCTTAATGCACAAAACTTATATTAAAAAACAGAAAATCAAGGGAAAATGAGTCTCAAATAAGTTCCAATGATTTGAGAACAAGACACAAATTGCACATCTATGAGGACAGAATAAATTTAGTTTAATTGAATAGCAGACATGCATCAATCTCCTATAGTTATATGTGTTGGATGCCCTGTGTGTGTGTGTGCATCTAATACCTCATATGCAAGTCAATATATCAAATGAATTGATCCCATATGCACATTATTAATTTATTAATAAGCTGCTTAAACTTGTCACTGGATGCACATCACAAGTAATAAACAGCTTAGTGGTTATGCAAATTACTGTCTCATTCAAAATTCAGTTTCATGCAAGAAGCATAAGAATCACCCACACAGCTAAATATGGAGAAAATTAATGATTTTGAGCCAGCTACATCTGCAACAGGCTCAATGTAATATTTACCAGGCAGATATGAATGAGTAAAACTCGGGAGAAAAGTGATTAGAAGGTGCACAAGGTGGTGGTTGTTCAACAATGGCTTCTATAAGCTCAAACATGGTCCAGCCTTCATCTTGCCGTGGAGCGGAATAAGGGAATTGACCAGTTGCACACTCCAGGAATAACAACCCCAAGCTCCAAATGTCACTTTTGTAGCCATGTTTTCCTGCACTAATTCTCTCAGGCTACAAATACCACAAAAAAAAAAACAAAAAAAAAATCACACAGAAACATTACAAGTTTCAATTTTCAAAAGTAGGCAGGATTTAGTAGTTTATGTTGTAAAATGAAAGCAAATGGACTTATCAAGGAAACAATAAAACTAACAATGCATATCACTGAATTGCCAGGCACTTACAGACATATAGTTGTATGTGCCAATAAATGTGTTTGCCTGGCCAGAGGTGCTTGCTAATATCGTGCTTACACCAAAATCAGTAATCTTGACTTCCCCTCTATGATTTATCAACAAATTAGAAGGTTTCAAGTCCCTATGGATGATGTGTTTCTCATGATGAAGATAAATCAAACCCTTCAACACCTGTTCTAATGAGCAAAGGAATAGTGATAACAAGTTGCACAATAGAGATGCTACAAAAATTAAATTCCTAAAAGTAAAAGTTTCAACATTTTCCACCTGCTTACAGATAGCAGCAAGGTGTGGTTCTGGGATTGTTTTTACTTTTCTCAGAAGATCTGCCAGAGATCCACCATCCATATACTCTAAGATAATTGAAACGGCACCATTATCATAGAAAGACTGGTAACACATTACAACATATGGACATTGTGACGTTTGATTAATTTTCAGTTCCTGAGCAACAGCCCTGCGTTTTGACTCCTCAACATTCAATTGTATAACCTGGAAATCAACAAGGAGGCAAAAAAATTTGATAATAATCATTTAAATGCATGTCAATGAAAAGGCAGACAAGTATACTACTTGTAGAGATTAAAAACTCATCAGCCAACTAAATAATGACCATGAAGTATATTTAGAAGCTCTACAAGAAGGATAACCTACAAATCCATGCAGTAATAACAGGTCTGGGACTTGTACTTCATGAGCAGAATCCAAAGGAATGTTGCCACTTCAAATTGCCAACTTAATTTGGAAAGATAGCTAAACATCCATTAAGAGATCTCTTGCTTTCAGTGTTGATGTCGTTATGATTACCAAAACATACAAAACTAATAAAGGCTTCCATGAATAAATTGGTCATCATCTTCAAAATTTGGAGCTAATAAACAACTTTCACATAAAAGCGGAAGAGGGTTTGTAGTTTAAACATTTCAAAAGGCCACAATAGAAAAAAGCATCCAGTGCACAAGTTTCCCACACTGTGGAGTCTCAGGAAGAGTTAAATGTATATAGCCCAAGCCCTATTTTCACAAAAAGAACTTTTTTGCAACTTAAACATGCAACCTCTATTTCACAATGGAGTAATCTTACCAATGCACCAGAGCTCACCCTTTTGAAAAGGCAATACAATGAAAAAGAAAAAAGAAAGAAAATCTGGCGCACCAATGTTATAAGTGTCATGACTTCTCCAACTTGACAGCTGACACTTGAAAAAACACTTATTACTAGAAAAAAAAGGGGTTAAAAAACCAATTCCGATATCTTTGCAAATTGGAAAGCTCATGGTGCAAATCACTAATAACTTATAACATAAAATCTTCATTTCAGGCACCAACTGATCTAGTCTAATGTTCAACTCCATACTAGGTAGGCAGGCAGGATAAGAGAAGATTTGAGATGCTTTGCTTGGTATACTGACATGAAAGTCAAAAGGATTACAGATGATACAAAGCAATAATATGATTGTTGTGGAGTATATTGTAAAAACCAGGGGAATACAATAATCCACCATACTTGATTAAAGTAATGTAAGTGCTGAATGGTACGAAACCTTTAATGCAAAAAACTGGCCGGTCCATTTATGTTGCACCAATTGCACAATTCCACCGTTTCCTTTCCCAATAACTTTAATGGTATCTATGTCGGATAAACTCAACTGATTGTCTGTTGGCTGAATAGGAGGTGGCTGAAAGGCAAAAGAGCAGAAAAATGCAGAATAAACAAACAAAATCTCCAGGCAGAAATTTCCTATGTGGGAAATGCCAATTAAGTTCCACAGAATTTATAATAAACAGTTAAATTTAAAACTATAAAAGAAAAAGTTACAATTTAAATTCACTACATATTTTGAGCAATGATAGACGAAATTAAAATATACTCGACCGATTCTAATTAAATTTGAGATTACGGCTTTGTTGTTGCTGCTGTTATTGTAGACACGAAAATATGCTGTCACAAGATTCAATCTCAAAGTTAAACCGAATTTCTAAAGGAATCGAAATGCCAATTTAACTTGTCATTCAAAGCAACCCTTTTCTAATTAGGTACAGTAATAACAATAGCGGCTTCTTTTTCAAGGAAAGAAGAGGACTAAAAAAAATTAAACCAAAAAAAAAAAAAAGCAAAAGTGAAAATTAAAACATTTCATGCAAAAATGACACGTTCAACAACATCAGATATAATAGCGATCAAAACGGACAAAGAGATAACAAACGAAAATTATATAAAAAAAAATGATAATAATAAAAAACACGTAAAATCACATACAGCTTGAGGATCGGTTTGAGAGACAATTCGGACTCCGTCACGATTCACCCTGAGATCACCATCCATAAATGTACCACTCCGCGTCCTGCACCAAATTACCCAAACACAAAAAAACAAAAGAAAAAAATAATATCCATAATTACAGCAAAATGAGAAAATACATGGGATGCATAGAGATAGAGAGAGAGAGAGAGAGAGAGAGTTACAGGAACTTGGCGAAGGAGAACTCGTTGGGAGCGGGAAGAGACAATTTAGGCGGGTTTAAACCTCCCCTCTTCATGATTCCTATTCCGACTCGTACTACGATGATGAAGGTCCTGTGCTTCTGTTTTTGGATCGATCGGCGTGTGTATTTATTGACTTAAATTTCCGACAGCAGAGTCGTCGCGCGTGGTCTTCCTAGAAAATCACGTACTACGGTCTTTTTCTGATCCCCCGAATTCTTAACTCTTAATTTATAACCGACTGATATAAAAAATATTATAAGATATAATTGCTGGTAACAAATAACAGTAAATTCTGGAAAAAAAAAAAAAGTTGTGAAAAAGGACTGGATGTGTTGGTCAACCAAGAAAGTCATGAATGAGAGTTCCATTTTACTTCACCCAAAAAAAGGGGAATTTTTGCTTTAAATAAGACATGTCTCCGTCTCACCATTTTTGCATAAGAGCCCGATTAAGTCAACACAAATTTAATTAATTTCAGTGAATATAAAGAATTATAATAATATATATGTGTGTGTGTGTGTGTGTGTGTGTGTGTGTGTGTGTGTGTATATGTATATATATTAATTTATATTTTATTAATATTTTTATACATAATTAAAAAAATTTATAAGTGGAATTTATTAAATTTGTGCTAATCAAGTATTTTCTTTAATAGAAACCGAGGTCAACATTTATATAATTTTCATTTATTTTTACTCTCATTTCATGTGCTCAAGTAATAGTAATAATAAATAAATAAATAAATAAAATTTCTCTTTAAGAGTTTTAACCCTCTCCTTATTTTGGCTTTTTCATCTTATGGTGGTCAATTCATCTTTATATTTGGCATAGATATTTTTTTTGTTTTATTTGATATACGTTGCGTTCATTGTCAGAAAAAAAAAAAAAAAAAAACGAGAGTCAATTGTAAGGAATTGACCGTGTAATTCTCTATTTCCGGGGTGGTTCGCCTAATGTGAACAATCATTTGACGGGGAATTCTCGAAGACCTCCAATGGATTCCCACTCAGTCGGCTTCTCCGATGCACCGAACGAAGAAGGATCCTCAGTCACTTGCTGCCAAAGAAAGTTCTTTTTCAATAGAGAAACGGCCGCTTAGCTCTCACAGTGGCAATCTGAATCTTCAACTGACGACAAATTGTCTTCTTTCATTGAAGAGAAATGTCATCAGACATGTTCGACAAAGCAGCTGCCCAGCGGTTGGCTACGTTTGTCTCATTTTCCTGGCCACCGCCTGCTTCATTACAAGTCGAGCAATCTGGCCCCCATTCGACTGCTTTGCAAATTTTACGGAATTCTCTGCCTTCTTACTTCCACTGCTTTGGGGATACTGGAATTTGATTTTCGTAGGGATGTGCTTCCATCCATGATTAATGGGGTTTGTCGCCTCAATATTCTTTAAGAGTGGTCCTGAATCAGTTCTTCAATTCTTTAATTTCGGACAGCCTTTGTTGCAGATGCGTAATATTTTAAGTATTTCTCCAATTTAATGTTTAATATATCGAAACAAGGTTTGGTGGTCCTGTCAACGTCTTGTAGACACACGGCAGCAGGCTGTTATGACCAAGAAAAGAAAAAAGAAACACGTAATAAAAATTGGATTCGAGAAACAAGTTGAAACTGCACTTCGTAAGATAATCCAATTAAATAATTGGAAATCTGGCATTTAGGTAGTCGCTGTAGTTTGTCCATCAAACAAGCTTGTTGAAAAACTGTTTTCTTGTGCTCGAGTTCAAAAAAAAAAAAAAGGGACCTAATACCGGAAGGGCCACAGCCCCATCAGTTTTCTGTAATTGACACTTCAGACATTCATCGCACCTTGGAAAAGATACTATTAACTCAAAGCATTAGAGTTCTCTTCGCTTTTATCTCATTTCCGAGCTGATCATATGTCTCTAACCAATTGGGAAGCCCCACGATCTTATCGTCCAAGGTCATTGTGGATCAAAGAAAGCTCCTGTTTGCCGCTTTAGTGCTAGGCAAGTGGCCTCTTGACTTCAAAATTTAGAGGTCGAGAGAAAACCCCACCCCATTTATCAGTTCTCTTTCATTGCTGCCGATAGCATTGATCAACGATCAATACCAGCTCGTCTGCACGCTGAGTATCCATTACAAGGAAACGCAGTAAAAAAGTCTCATGTTACCTACCAAGCGTCATCCATGCACTAGATCATCATCACGCGCAGCTTGGTTCTTGGTTTTCCACGAAGAGATGATTTCGCGATCTCGCGACTTCCAAATTAATGATAAAATAACTTTTTATGACGTAACACCAAAACCTGGGCTTCATCTATTAGAAACTAAAGGGAAGGAGAAAAGGTAACATGACAAAAAAAGGGTGGAAGGCTTCAACTAGAGTGCAACATTTGTATATTTGCGTGTGTTTAATTACAAAACATCCCAGCATTGACTACATATGTAAGCACAAGGTATATACGTACAATGTGTGTCTGTCTATATTTCATGAGATTTAGACAATCTCCGAGGATAAAACTTCTGCAAAATGAAGATATTAGAGCTAGCTAGCCCTATAGCCACCTTATAGCAGGCCACTCAATCCTGATTAACAAGACCAATTTAAGAGTTCACTATATTGAAGGTGAACTTTGATAGCAGCTGCGGGACTGCTGATATTACTGGTCCATATGTCTGCAAATATAAAGAGTTCAAAAGGCATAAGCAATGAAAACCTTCCTGTTATTTGCCAGTCTTAAGAAAATGACTACCCTGAATGCAAAAACTTCAATAAATGGGCAGCTTGCACGTATATTGCAAACATTAACAGAGGTTATTCATGGTAGCATAGTGGAATAATATAAACATTGGTAGGAATCCAAACATAATAGTAACGTCAGTGTGAAGGATTGTACCTTGTGATTTCCAAGAACCTGGCACAAAGGAACTGCAAGCAGTTTCAGACTTTTGGGTACCATGAACTTCGACTGGCTGGTAACTTCAGAAGGTAGAGTTTTATGCATTCCTGGATAATGAAACAAGAATGCAAAGTTAGGAATCTGCACAATCCAAACTCCAAAGCAGCCATCTCACATAAATACCTCAGGCATTTTTACATTAGGGGCCAAGTATGGATATAACAAAGATTCGAATTCAGCCCTCCACCACATGCCAAGACATTCCCCCACCTTAAAACAGGAACCACGTATGTTATATCAAAACATGCCATGACAAATCATAAACCTGAAGCATGAGAGCAGGTAATTATCTACCATGCAGATTCATCTTCATTAGCAGAAAGTTTTCTTGAGAGCTTGCACTTCAGTCCACCAACATCTGTAACTTCCCAAAAATCCTAGTTCAATAAACCCCTAGAAGAAAAATCCTCCATCCTATAATGATCAACCTTACCAATTTTGGTTCTTTAAATGAAAAATTACCCGATTCACCCGGTCTGATGTGACCACCAGGAAGCTTAAAGATGGAATTTCTTACTTGCAATGCCAACAGATGAGGTTGTTTGGACAACTCAACCTGATTTTGAGCAAAAGTTAGCACTTGGTGCTATAGATTTTAAACTCGAAATATAGATTAAGGATCAGAAATACAGCTGCTTGGCCTGTTACTGCAGCGAAGTCTGCATAAAACTAATTCCAACTGGCGTTTTACACGGGTTTAACAAAGATTGTAAACTTTAGCTGTTCCACACAATGCATGAGTTACTCAAGCAGTTCTGTCAATTAAGTGACCAATTCTTTACATTAGCATCCAACAGATGGAAACCCATGGAAATAGACTGATAAAAATCAACAACTAATAGAATTAAATCATATGGACGTAAAGCAGTGAGGGATAGAAACTAACCAGAAGAACAGCCTCCACACAAGTTCTCAACCCATGAGCATCATAGCTAAAAACAGCAATTTCATAAAATAAAATAAAATAAAAACCATAAAAAAATCAGACAAAATAAATTCCCCAGGGAAAGAAAAAGGAGGAGAGAAAAATTGGACAAAAGGGGTACTTGGACTTCATTCTCTAGACACGCTCAGCCAGGGACTCATGCCTGAAAGGAAGAGGGTCTTTGGATCAAAAGTAGTAACAATTAAGTGGGTATATGCCTATCACTAGACTTCGAGCAGTGCTGCTGTTTTCACCATTATTATTGCTGTCTGCCATGACGGATACATTCATTTGTTCATCCATCTCCAGTTTTGCTCAGTTAATCCTTTTCTTCTCGGAAGAAGAGAAATCTACGGTGACGGTTTTATAGGGAACTGGGACTTTTCTGGGAATTTAAATATGGAAAATGTATGCCAAAGGCCTACGTGGGTGAAGGACGCATAGTGGACTCGGTCCAGTGTCATTATAACCTAAATCTAACCCAAGACAGAACAGGAGATCTTTGCTTGAAGTTTCCAACCCAAGACTTTTCCGTCTAGGAAAAATTGATCGGGCAACAACAAAAGCTTTGTTCTTGTTAATTAATTTGCTCTTACTTCTCACCAAAATTCAAATTTCAGACCTTTTAACCTTAAATTTTATTTTAATACTATTAAATTATAGTTTATTGGTAAGAACAACAACAAAAGTTGCTGCACTTTCACCAACAATAAATGAAAAAATGTGGCACTTTCAACCCTTGATCTTTATATAGTTTTTTAGCAAAAATTCATGAATAACAGTAATATTTATCCGAAATTGAATAACCCCGGACGGATTTTTTTTTTTCTGGTGCATCGTAATATGAAGGGTATAGATGGAAACTTCAGCATGTTAGGAAAAGGCAATCGTGGTGGTTGATCAAAAAAATACTTGACGGCAAACAAAATAGAGAATCAATTTTTACCATTTCTTTTCTTTGACGAGGAAAGGAGGACAAAGAGAAAGAGAGAGACCTTGCCTAACCACGAAATCCACAAAAAGCCAAGCAATGAGAGCCAACAGACAGCTTCAGAGTTCTCTTGAGTCCAAGTTCACCGCTCCAACTCACGGTAGGATTGGCTTTATAGAATTTAGTCAAAGAATGAATCTTGCCTGGACTCGAATCTCATGAATGTAAAATATTTTTACATTAAATAAAAAATATTTTATATAAAATAATAATATTAATATATAAAACATTATGGGTGCAGTATAAATATGGAAAAGAAAAGGAATAAGACAAAATGAAAAATGAAAAATGAAAAATGACTCTTTTGGTTTAAACAGAAGGCAGGAACAACTCGGACACATTAATCCTGACAAGAAACCGTGTCTTGCCAAGCAAAACACCTCTTGTTCCCCACAACAATCCTCCTATATGCGCCTCTTCTGGGATCCCAAATCTAGAGAAAATTTCCAAGGAAGGGAAAAGAAAAACGAATCAGTCAAGCCTTTTATTGGGATTCTCCTTCTTGCTGGCAAGTTTGATTCTCTTGTTACTTTTAACGTTGTTTTTCGAATGTTCTCTGGACCCGTTTTGCTTCTGCTGTTATACGTGCGATTATTATATGTCCGGAATTGATTTCTGGCGTTGTTTTGTATTGGAGTTTTTGGGTACAAATTAGCCTAATAAAACTATGCTATTGGTTGTTTGTAGCTTTTTTTGAGCCTTCAGCAATCTCCATATTGTTCTTCTCCACATAATAGAATTTGATCTTTAGTGCCTTTTGAATTTCTGCGCAGGCATCTGGGTCTGTCGCTTCGTGGCTGAGGACTTGAGTTGGCGTGATCGTCTGTTTCGGCACGCATGGATAAAAGTAATGTTCTTTTTCTTGCTTGCTTCTCTGAATTTGTGTTCATGTGCTATTGACACTGGTTTTCAGCAAGGTGTAGTTCATCATTTTTTAATTTGGTTCTCTTTTTTTTTTTTTTTTATCTCTTTGCAACAATCTGGTTTTGCTTTTGCTATGAAACCCCCTATAATGCATAGAACATGAGGATTTAAATTATATAAGAGGAACATGATGATCCAGATACTGTGATATCTGTAGTTTTGTCCTTCTGCTTGAAATATCCAAGTATCGTGTGTTCAGCACGAGGAACATGATGGACAGATTCGACTGCTGTAGAGCATGTTAAGACTAATTAAATGGTCTTGTGGTGAAAAACAAAAATTTCTCTAGGCTCCATCATCTATTTTTTCGCTTTTATAGCCGCCAAAATTGGAATGGCTCACATAGCAAAAAATGAATCGAATCACCCTTATAGATGAGTGAAACTTTTTGGGATTTTACAGATACTGCAGTAGAAGAGAAAGAGCTGTTGGGGAATGGTGTCGAACTGGTGAAATCTAACACTGATAAGCGTATAGATCTGCTGAGACCAGCAGCAGCTCGATACCATTCAGCAGTTAAAGGTAATACTTTCATCGAGATATATTCATCTACCGTTTTTCAGAAATTCTTATGGTAAGTTAATATGCCTTCCTGTAAGCGAAGGGGTTCGGCCTGCTGAAAGATAGTAATCATACTTGCCTGAGGATTGAGTAGAGGCTTTGTGCTTTCTCTTGCACATATCTGGACTTTCAAGTTCATGAGAAATAATTTTGAAGGAATTGACCCTTTCAATAAGTTGATCTTTAAACTTATTTTGTCTGTCATAATATGTTATTTACTGTCAAATAATAAAAAATAGCTCGGTAAGGCAACATAGCTGCTCATCTAAATAAATGGGGGATTGTGGTGATTGCAGGGCAAGCACCAGATGCTGCAAAATACACCCTTATTAGAGACCCTGAAGATTTCCAATCTGGGAGTTATGACAAACCCCTTCCTTGCTTCGGATGTGGGATAGGGTGGTTTTCGTGAGTATTCTTTCAACTGCAACATTCCCAAAACAGTTTCTGTTACTGTTATGCTTATTTCTTTTGTTGCAGCTTTCTTTTAGGATTTGTGTTCCCATTGATGTGGTACTTTGCTACAATTCTTTACTTCGGAAATTACTACCGCAAGGATCCTAGGGAGCGAGCAGGCCTTGCTGCTGCAGCAATTGCTGTAATTTCTCTCTTCCCCTTCCCCTTCCCCTCATCCCCAACAAAAACCATAACCGCAATTGCAACAGTTATACGTTGCAATTACATCCATAACCGCATCTTCACTATCCTCGTGTAATATTATATGCTGTTTACACAGATTTCAATGTCTTAATTGTAATGAGATTGTATTTTGCAGGCAATGACATGTTCAGTTGTCTTGATAATCATTCTGGCTTGCTATCTCCTATTCTAGCACTGGGACGCCACTTTCGAAGATGCTCCCAATACCATCATTGCTCGCCAAAGTGAGGTGCAGAGTGTTGCACTTGCAAGTGTAGAACAGAATTTCCAGGTCAGAAGAGCACAAAAGATATATATATATATTTTTTTTGAAGGATTATGCCTCAAGAAATGCATGTAGTCATGCTGCAAAACCCAAAAAAGACCGGTGTTTTCCGCTTCCTATCTGTCAGTCAGGAAACCTTGTAAACCACGAATAGGAAAGAAACTTTCCCATAGCTTACACAACATTTTGAAAGATACGTTGTTGATTTACAAAAGTTAGTTTATGTGCAATGGAACTAGTGAACTCATAAATTCAAAACATTGATACATGCATACATACATATATATATCTATATATTGGTACAAGTCAAAAGATTCACGACGTTGATGTCGTTTCGCTTGTAACCCAAAGATGGTTTAAACAATAACTTGCAGATGCATTTCTTTCTTTCTTTCTTTCTTTTTTTTTCTTTTTTTCTAAGGAAACTGAAATGTGTATAAGTTATGAGGACCAATAATTACTCGGATAATTGACTAATGTCTCCTACTGCGACAACGCATAGAATTTAACTACATGGAAGTGTATTTCAAATTATATTGTTTTTTCACGGTTAAATAGATAAAAGAGCATATTGTTTTCTTCCTTTTCTCTTGCGAGGCCCAACTCCTTATTAAAATTTCCCACCCCCGTCTTACTAATGGTTCAAACATAAGAACTGAAAATAGAAATTTTAATACTTTATCGCCGATGGCGGGTTGATGGCCGGTTGATTAGAGGACTTCTCCGTAATGTTTGTAATGTATTTGAATCCCTGCAATTTGGATCACCCTTGTTCTCAAAGGTTGCGCAGCCTGCCCGAAATAAAACTGACTCCCAAGAATACTTGGCTACAATAGTTAGCTCTCTCTCATTCTCGTTCCCACTGTCATGCGCGTTGCCATGTTCATACTTTCAAAACCAAATTTCCTACAATTCTCTGGCAAAATCGTTTAAAGAACCAATACAATTTAAACTTATCAAACAGCTCAGGAGTCCCACAAGTCCAAAAGCTCATCAAAACAAAGAAAATACTCATTGTCACATCTTGTGAAAAGTTTTCTAAACAAAAGATGAGTAACCACTAGGGTATAGCCTAATAGTCAACAAGAATAAAACTTGGAATGAGATTTTAAGATTTGAACTCAAGACTTCATTCATAATTAGACTCCTCTCTTCCCAAATTCAATCAGCCCAAAAACTAAAAAGATAATAATAAAAAAATGACAATAGCAACTTGACCTGCAAAAATTTCCCCAAGTGTTGATCCGAGGGTAGGACCACCCAAACTTGATTCCCATTAATTGGTTAAATAGATGAATGCTGTAGCAGTGTGACGAAAAAGCTCATAGCTGACAGTCCAGTGATCTGCAAGGAATTGATTCCTTAACTGCCCAAAATTTCAATCTTTAGCCATCAGATAGATATATTTACCATCAATTCTGAATCTGGAGCTTGAAATGATCTGCCCACAGCAATTTAGAAGGAAAATTAAATCATCCATCAAATAATCAAAATAAAAACAAAAAGGGAAATTACAACTGATCCAAATGCCCTAAGACTAGGGGCCATGTTCTCAACAGACTAAAGAAATCATAAACTGAATGTTAGTCATTTCTTACGAGCTGACCTTCTGCTCAATGGTATCACTAACTCGGGCTTCTTCTTCTGTTATGCCAGATTCATGTAGAGACTTGAGGACAAGTTTTTTCAATTTCCTCATCCTTAGAACTCCATCAGGATTCTGTATCACATGCAGCAAAATAAAAAATGAAACAAACATCAAAGGATGAGATGTGAAAGAGTGGCACAATAAAGTCAAATCAGTGTGATCAAACACTGCTTCATTTCCAGCAGAATTTACATTCACGCCATGTATCTCATGTTCTCAACACAAGATGAAACTAAAAAAAATTGTGCATTTAGTATTATATTAGGGAGACGTACAGATCTCAATATTGTTTTGATCAACTTCTTCCACTTTATCTTCTTGGGGTCTTCTACAGTATGGCCAGATTCTACCATATATTCATCTCTGGGCGGATCATGTTTAACTTTCTTCAAATGATTCTCTGTTTCCTCGGCTTTTGCTCCTACAGACTGGATTGTGCCATTGCCTTCATCAAGTTTTCTTTTCTTCAGCAGCTTACCACTCTCTACTTCAACAGCAGCAGATTCCTCCAAGTGTTTTCCATTAGGTAATATGCCCTGTGCAGCAGTCTCACTGGAAGCATTTGCATCTAGAGCACATTCTTCTATCTGTTTAGGCTGTTGTCTAGCAGCATGAAAAGCCCGGGCCTTTGCCCGGTGTTTCTTTCCATCAGCATGAAGAAGCAGAGTCTGCTTACTCGTAGCCTTCGTGTGACAGAGACTGAAAATGCACAGATTTACAACAAAACATGACTTAGAACAAAGAACATGATATCATAGGAAGAAATTGAAGGCCGCACCCAAAGAAAATAGTTTAAACTCAAGAACAACAGTAAAAAAGGGATTTAAAATCAATTGCATGCCAAATTTTCAACTCAAGAACACAATTCAAATCTAATGCATGATTCATCCATGGCAACCTCAACCTGGCTTTTTTGAAGAAAAAGATGACTTATCACTGCTGCTCTGGAATTTTGCAAGCCAGAACCATGACAGTGATTTATCCATACATCAGTTTGTTCCCTATTTATGTTCAAAGTATGAATTAGCTCATCTCCACAGACAACCAATCACTGCCACCACCAAACTGATGTAAATAACACACCTTCCTTCTTTTCCATTAGAACCCCTTACCCACCATCACGTACAAAGGAAAAAGCCTCAAATGGATGTTGGATGGATGATGACTCCACACACTTAATGTTTCTAATATTAAACAAAGGAAATTTCCCAGACACTTCAACTCCAGGCTTTGTATGTTGATGAAACCGTATAGTTTCAAGACATACTTACATTTCAATGGCTAAAGAAAGGAAAAATTCCGTTGTATTTACAGGCCCACATTTCAATGGCTAACGCAGCAGGTCGAAGTAATGGGAATTAAATGTTTACTTAAACAGCTCGAACACACCTACAAAACCATGGTGGTCGATCGGACAGCCCAACATTTATATCAATATCAGGTTGTTTCTTCGCATCGTTGTTGGCTTTTGGAGTGGTACCATTCGGAGCTTTGCCTCGACCCTTTGGACCATATTTTTCCTGAAAATGAATTCAAAATTCGCCAATGCCCAGTTAGATCTTAAAAATAAATAAATAAATAAATAAGAAAAGATAAACTCACCGCCTCTGTAAGACACTGAGTGTGGCCCTGAACGCTGCCCTGCCCGAAAGCCTCTCCGCAATCAATGCACGAAAACTACACAAATTTTTAAGCATTTAATATTTCAAAATTGATAAAACGATAATCCATCCAGAAAAAACGAAAAAAAAAAAAGGCTTGTGAGGTACGGTACCTTGGTGGCAGAGCAATTCCTGAAGTGATTGGACAACTTGGGCTTCTTCAAGCTCTCTCCACAATCCTCGCACTGAAACCACACCATCTCTCTCTCTCTCTCTCTCTTGCTTGATTAATGAAGCGCCCACTGTGTAAGGCGGAGAGACGCAGCACCGACGGAAGCAGGAGGAGGTGAACCAGGCGGAGTAGGGCTCTGTTTTGTTACTAGGGTTTTGGACAATTTTGTTTTGCTGCTGGCGCCGACCTCCGGAAGCTTCTGGACACAGTGTGCTCAAAACACACCGTTTTGCACGTTCGGCTCTCGCTGCTCCCCCAAAACGCTCCGTTTTTATCTCTTCGGCGGAATGGGCAAGTCCAGGCAGGGGGTTCTAACCCTAAAAGACCCCAAAGTTAAGGGCTAACTCTCTTAGTACAATATCGATGTCTGATATACGGACATAAAATTTTACTAAAAACATTTCTATTAAGCGATGCAGTCATGTTATATGGACCAGCCATTTTAATTTTAATTTTATTTTAATGTAAAGTCCATCTGTCCGAATATAAGATTATGATTTTGATATGAAATTTGCGTGAAAAATAGTAATACGAATTAATAGTTAATATATTCTTTTTTTTTTTGGGCATTAGGACTATTCGCCCAATTTTATAATAATGGAAGACAATTGTAAATCAAGCTGTGTGTGTCCCAATGGATCTTTAAATAAATCTCTTAATAAAAGTTTTAGCATTCCTTACGGTATTTTTATTCTAATGCCAGGAAAAAAAAAAAGAAAAAAGGGGTATTTAGCTATGCTTTTCCTGTCCAGTTGAATGTAGTCAATATGGCATGGAGATTCCACACTTTTCAAACAGAGGATCATTTTAAAAAAAAAAAAAAATGCCGACTTAAAATAAGCTGATTGAGGACAATACGGCTGAGGACCACTTTCTTTCCCCCACCTTTTATGTTATTTTATTTTATTTTATTTTTATTGGTCATTGCTCAGACCACTCACATTTCCTATCATTTCCAATTATGTTACGTCCATCTTCAACTCATGTTTCTTATTCTAAAAGAATAGAGGAAACATTGGTAAGCTTGTAAGGTGGGTGGTCCTATAAAAAAAATAATAATAATAAATAATTTAAAAAAAAGAAAAAAGAAAAAGAAGAGGTTGAATGTACTCACTCAAAGAGAACATAAACATAAAAATAAAATAAAACAGGTGTCAAGCAAATGTTCAACCATTGAACTGTTCTACTTATACCTCGATTTTTATAAATTGTTAGTGAAAATTGATTTGGACTTGTATATATATATCGGTTTATATAAATTCAACAAGTCTACGTAATCTGAAAAAGGCCTAAGTTTGTGCAATAAAAGTGATATAAATTCTGAGGAATTAATCCAAATTTAAACATTTATCTTGCAAGTATGGGGATTAAATCATGAAAAATAAGTGTCAAATTTATATTTAACGCCATAACATTATGTTGAGGGGTACGGTTCTTTAAAACGTGGTAGAGTTGGAAAGAAATCATTTCCACGTCGAGCATTCAGGATAGAGGGATTTGAATGCAACTAGTGGGTGGATGATTTCCCTCGACAACTTACACTACAATCATTAATCTTTTCTCAAAGGGACTTTGATTTTTTTTTTTTTTTCTTGGGTTTGTGATGGTGCGTTCTATCTAAAAAAGGGGTTAAACGTTAACGAGCAAGTAGCTTGCTGGGGCAGTGTGGGACATGGGAAGTGGGACCCTCTCAAGTGTGGTTTTAATTTTTGCAATGGGAACATGCGTGGAACAAGAATCAGATGAGTGCTACATTTCAAATGATGTCTTTTACCCCGAAAGTGGGAATGTTTATGCACCTTTGTCATGATTTTGACGAAAATTTCGACGCATAGCATAGTGCAGTAGTAGTTATCTATCTTTAAATTTGAAATAAATGACATATTTCTGCTAATATGAAAGGAGCCCAACTGAAAGTTTCGAATATAAGTTTAAGTCAACGAGTTTTTTTTTTTTAAAAAAAAAAAGAAAGAAAAAGGTTCCATTTACATGACACAATGAGCCTATGGGCTGTCATATAATAAGAAAGCACGAATTATCAAAAAGTTGTCTGGGTATAGGGCACACTAATACGTCACAAAACGAGCATGGCAGAAAACAAACTAGGGTTTTGTCCACCTTGCTAAACTTGATTAGGATACGGTGCTGATGGCAGCCATATGAGGTTGCAATGTTCAAAATTGGTTCTCCGGGGAGTAAGAATTTTCTCTTTTCAGCCTCTAACCGAATTGAATATCCGCATTGGTGTTGCTACAAGTAGCATTGTTCCAACCAAACCAGCGCTAATCGCACGAACATAATAATTATATAATAGCGAGGAGTCAAAAACAACAGTGAAAAGCGAAGGAGAAAGAATAAAGCGCTGGAGCGCCATGCTTTGACAGAGGAATGGTGACCTAAAGTTTATGTGTTTGGGGTTCGGTTTCTGAAAGGATACGACTCAATGATTGCAGCCACGCTCCAATGACAGAGGCAGTCAAAAGCGGTGGCTGGATGTCGAGATTTTTACGCAAAGCTTATCTGATGATAAATATAACTTGGGTTCCATGATATTATCGTTTTAACAAATATATAAACTGTAATGATATCAGTGAATCATGCTGGACCAAGTCCAACTATTTTCGCTCTTTGCTAATCGATACTTCTCTGTCGAATGCACTGCACGCGCATGTTACGTTATAAAAAGCACAAAGATTATTCCCATGTGCTCTGGGGTGAAAAGAAAACCAAAAAAAAAAAAAACCAGAGAGAGAGAGAAATAGAATTATGTTATATTCCACTAATAAATTATTGATTGAATTACGTGAAATCATTGTAAAGGTTGACGTGAATCATTAAAATTATAATTATTAATTTTGATAAATATCTTCTTAATATTTATTATTATTATTTTTAACTCATACATAATCAGCACACTTAACATGTCTTTTCCTTCGGAGTCTAATTAATCAGAAAAACAAATGGGTAACGACCAAGTATTAATCGTTCCACGCCATTTGAAGGAGTGTTATTTCGTACTTTAACACGACATTCCTGGCTTAGGCACCGTCGGGCGATGTCGCAAAGGCCAAAAGCTTCCTTTTAGCCTTTGCCCACAAGGAAATCAAAAACCAAACGCAAAGCTAAGGTCTTTTTTTATTTTTTTTTGTAACACAGACTGGCCGCGCCACACAGCAAAGCCTAAAGATCGCCGCCTCCTCCCTCCCCCATGCCTCGCCGTAACTCACCATTTCTGTTCCTCAACCTACCGCTTCTAATCATAATCATACCAACCATCGCAATTATTCTCTTATTCTTCGCAGTCCCTTCTCTGCTATCCGTCAATTCCCATAAAATCCGACCCAATACAGTGAAGAAAGGGTGGGACTCGCTCAATGTGTTTTTGGTCCTGTTTGCAATCCTCTGTGGCATCTTAGCCAACAGAAACGACGACGAATCGTCCAACAACGAAGACGACAGTAATATTCACAACGTTGTTGGCCGTAAGGCAGAACAGCACTCGGCGGCCTCGAGTAACTGGTTTGATGATCAGCTCCATGATCAAAAGGTCCAAAGCAATCGGTTAAAGAGGAGCAGCAGCTCTTACCCGGATCTCCGGCAGGAGTCCTTGTGGGAATCCCTCGATGATCGGTTCCGGTTCTTTGATGATTTTGAGATAAGCAAGCTCCGGTCGCCGACATTATCATCGGAGTATATTCACCCACGCAGGCAGCAAACTGGTATGGAAGAACCTAGCGTTAAGGACATTCCTGTCGATACTTTTGTACTTCGTCGATCCGTACCGTCACCACCTCCAAAGTCGCCGGCGCCATCCCCTCCAACTCCTCCTCCTCCTCCTCCACCACCACCGACCGGTCACATTCAGAGTCAGAGGCGGGCTTGTAAAGCAGTTTCGGATTCAAGTAAAGAAAAGGTAGAGAGCGAAGATGGATCAGAATTTAATGAAACCAAATGTCCCCCACTAACACCTCCCCCACCGCCGCCGCTACCAGCGTCGACTCAATCAGATCATAAGTGCTGCAAAAGTGAACGTAAAAAAGGTAATGCAACAAAGGAGATAAGGATGGTTTTAGCTTCGATATACAATCAGCGGAAAAGAAAGAAGAAACAGAAAACAAGGAATTTATGGGATGAGACTCTTCATTTGCCGTCGAAACGACCTTCGTTTGGTAGACCACCACCAACTTCTCCGCCTCCGCCGCCGCCTCCTCCCCCGCCATCAGTTTTCCATAATTTATTCAAGAAGGGAAGCAAAAGTAAGAGAATTCATTCATTTACGGCTTCAACGTCGACTCCACCGCCACCGCCTCCTCCTCCCCCACCATCACTTTGGTCCTCAAGAAGATCTTCCAGGCGCAAAATTCAGGCTGCCCCACCACCTCCACCGCCGCCACCTGCACCACCAACCCCGCCACCTAAAACCTTCGGTACAAGAAATTCTGCCTCTACTAACCGGCCACCGTTGCCGAAAAGAATTGAAAACTTCTATGATGAAAATGTAAACAGAGGAGGACAGTCTCCATTGATCACGATGCCTCCCCCGCCGCCGCCGCCGCCGCCGTTTAAAGTGCCAGGATTCCGATTTGTGGTAAAGGGGGATTTCGTGAAGATAAGAAGCACCCATAACTCACGATGCAGCTCCCCTGAGTTGGAGGAAATGGATAGAGAGTCGAGGGAGACGGTCAACGTCACGCACCGCAGAGATGGGATTGGCGAGTCCGCGTTTTGTCCCAGCCCAGACGTCAATGACGAGGCCGACAGTTTCATTGCCAGGCTGAGAGGTGAATGGAGGCTGGAGAAAATAAATTCCATGAAAGAGAAAAGCAGGGGGCAGGGCCCAGGATGAGGCCCATAAACAGAAACGCAGCTCCCGTCACACACTTTTGCCTGCAGGCAAACGTTGCTCTTTTTTTTGTGACGGATGAAGTGGGGTCGGGGGTTTCTTGGTTTGGTTGCGGTATGATTACAAAGGCGTGAAGATAAAAGAATGCATAGGTGTGGGTTGGCAGGATGAGCCAGCCATGTTGATGACGGCCCGAAGGCTCTAAGGCTGTGGTTTTTGCTTCACTTCCTGGAGCCATTTGGGATGAATTTGAATCGTTTGATTGATCACACAGTTTCTTATAATAAAAGGTGGCAGTGTTATGGTGGGGGGGGGGGGACTCCAGTGGTGTTTATTTTTGGTTTGCCTCTTGGAGCAGCCTTTTATATTTTATTTTATTTTATTTTATGACCTTTTTTTCATGAGGAGCTTTTTTATTTTCAGTCCTCAAAAGATGTGGGTTTTGAATTTCGAATGTGAATCATTTGATGTTTGTCTGTTTGTGTAGAAATTGCTTCTTTGTTTGTTTTTGATTGAATAAAAGCTGACGAGTTCGACAAAGGATGCTTAAAATAATAATAAATAAAAAAAAGAACAGGAGGAAAGCGCACTGAGATCATTTTTTACTCTAGACAAAATAGAACTTGGTGCTCACATGTACTGAGAACGACTAATTTGTAGAGAATGCAGAGGAGCAGCAGTCGATATGGGCGGCCACCGACATCCGACCGGCCCTCCTCCTCACCGGCTTGCTTAAGTTTTTTCTACAATGAAATATAAAATAAATATAATTCTATAAATATCTAAAATAATATTTTTATTTGTAATATATGATAAGAAAATTTTTAACAATATCATTATTTCTAATACACCACCGCGGGTCACTGCCTCGGCGTCAGCGTCGCTCGATTGCTTTGTTCGGGGCTTCGACGTGGATGCCGATGCTTAGCATTTGCAAACCCTCGAAGCTTCTCCGTCCGAAGTTTGGCGAATGAGTTCGATCCCAAGGTAAAGTTGACTCCCAAAATTGCAATTCCCGTTTCAATTTTATTTTAATTTCTAACTCTTTTTTGGTTGTGCTTCTGCTTCTCCTCGTGGTATTTGCTGATTTTTTTTTTTTTTTTTT
>CM038596.1:3278929-3291549 GCA_021533255.1 Ceriops tagal
TTTTTTTTTTTTTTTTTTGTGATCTTAAACTAAGAGTTGAAATAATTTTACCGCTAGACCCATATTTGCTGAAGTTTAGAAATGGCGTTTTGGTTACTTTTCCACCGCATTTTCTTAACCAATGATAGTAAGTTAGCATTTGACCAAAAAAAAAAAAAACAATGATAGGAAGTTATTACGATGGAAAGTATTTTTATACAACAATTAAAAATGCAAAACTTGTTATTTATCCTTTTTTTAAAAAATAATTTGTTAAAGTAGGCAATACCTATATTTATAAAACCTATTTAAAAGTCAAGTTTTTCAAAAAAATATACATCATTGTTATTTATTTTTTTATTAAATTATCAATTTTGATAATATCAATTAATAAAAAAATATGAGAATTTTAATTAAAAAAATTGAATATAAATATAATACAAGTAAATAACATATTTGTAAGTTTGATATGATATTTTAATTTAAAATTTTAACACATTAATTTTATAAATTTTTTAACTTACATATTATTTTTTTAATATAAAACTTTTTAACTACATACTTTTATATTTAAAATTTTAATATTTGATGCGAAAGAAAATGGTTATTTGGGAAAGGCGCTTGACATCCATTACACAAGCTCTGCGTCCACAATGCATGGTTGCACAAAACTGCCGCAAAATGCACGGTCATAATTTGGCCAAGAATGTACGATACACTCTTTATCTCCCCGCGTCTAATCTGATTATCATGGCATCCATGGGACATGCCCTTCACAGAAACATTCTGAACAAACTCCGGGGAAATAAATATAATCTCATCATGCCAAAGGGCTATGCATGCGCATTTTCCATCATCATCATTATCATCCTCTGCATGTATACCACATATATTTTCCATCAGTTGCAGGCTCGTGTTAAGAGGCTTTTAGGAACTATGCACCTCAGTAGAATTGTTTGTTTTCATTGTATTTTCCATGGAGTTTAATCATTGATCTGGTTGAGCCGATGGTGGCTGCATCTCTGATTTCTTCTTCTGTTTGAGAATCACCTGCCTTGGCATTACATCTAGCAGAAAGCTTCCTCCATTCCACACTGCCGCGGAAACCTTGAGTATTTGAAAAACCACATGCAATTTATATGACAAGAATATGGGGACTGTGAGTGCCATGGTTGCCACAGTAAATATAGCTTGCAGCACAATGTACATGATCAGCCGATTCTGATCTCCAAGCAAACCACTTAACTGCCACCATATATTGTTTGCTTTCTGCGCCTTCTTAGAGAGCTCCCTATCAGACAAAACCCAAATTTTAGAGAGATACATAAAATTAGAGTGTGACTGATATAAGATTAAATACATAAATAGAGATGGAGAAATAAAGACCTGTAAGAAGTCATGACCTCAGGATCCCTTAAAAGCCTCTGTCGACGTAGAACATTGACAATCAGAAAGTAAATGACTTGCCACAGGCTATATGCAATCAAAGGAACCCAGAACAACCAAGTTAAGAGGTAGTATTTGTCTTCTACTACATATGGCCATGAAACTCTGTGGGAAGTTCCTTCGGGACGCATGGCTTCGAAGGTTGCAGGATTCCACCATCGAATAGTGAAGAATACTATCCCTGGAAAGAGAACCATTCTGTAAATTTTGGAAAGTTGATCAACAACTGACCCGAGTCTTTAAGTTCAAGGGGCTTGGTATACTGGCTAATTCTCTCCAGAAAAATAAACCCCTGTTGAAAGTTGCAACTTTCTATATTTACAGGACTCATCGATAAACAAATGAATGCAAGAATCTATCTTATGTAGAGGCTAGGACTTCTGAGGAATTGAATCGTATATCTATCAATGGGAATACACTTTCAACTTATGTTACTCTCAAGTCTGTAAAACCAGGATGACAAAATCATTATCCAACCTGCGGAATGGTTTGCACCCCATGAGAATCACCCTCATCGATGATTATCCTATCAGATCACAAATAGCAGGAGAGAGACCAGGCTAACTGCCTTAGAAATGTATATGGAAATTTGAAGTTAAATGGGAACACACTGACGGTGGAAAGAGAAACCTATCAAATATAATACCCGAAGACTCTGGAAACTTCATTCATTCATTGGAACCTATATCTAGTTAACATCCCAGGGTGGAAATGCAAAAACGG
The DNA here is from genome assembly GCA_021533255.1 of Ceriops tagal. Lineage (NCBI taxonomy): Eukaryota > Viridiplantae > Streptophyta > Magnoliopsida > Malpighiales > Rhizophoraceae > Ceriops > Ceriops tagal. The sequence continues at coordinate 3,281,078 of CM038596.1, forward strand.
TGTCAGGCAACTCAAAAATTCAGATCAGACTCTTGAGTCATGGTACAGATGTAGATCACTATTTGCCTCACATACAAACCACCAAACTTTTGCAATGGAACTTGAATGTGATGTATCAAAACATCACAAAGACTTGCTGTCATATGGATCTTTTGCTATAAACTGATCAATTTTCCAGACGGCCAGCCCAAGAAGTGGCATGAATTTATACAGAGTACAATAGTAATTTTGTGCTAGATTGAGATGGATGGTAAAACCCCAATCACAATCCACTTCTTTGTCCATTTTCAGAACAATCTTACACAAATTCATCTTCCAAATAGAAATAACTTACCGGGTAAAAGATGTATGAGGACGCTAACAATTTTGTCAAGAGAACTGAAAACCAAACTGCAACGCCACACGATTAATGCCCATGCCAATGGTCCCTGTACATAAAGTCAGTCGAGTCCATAGGAGAACTAACTAAACCATCAACTAATTCAGAGGTATAAGATTATTTTCCTACCTCAGCAAATGAGAAGCAAACCATGAAAAGCTTTTTATTCATTGGATATAGAAGAAGGTCAATCATGAAGATTGTGTTGGCATAGTAGCAAAAATCCTGAAAGCCAAAGAGAGATTATTATTACCTTCTGCACTTTTCATTCAAGATAACTGAAAGGCAGGTATAGTATCGGCGAGAAGATATCTCAATGGTTAGAAAGATTTAAATAAACAAGTCTAATGGATAGAAATCCTTCTACAGCGTGCTTTCACTTTTCCCCTATACATGAGATCACATTTTTTAATGCAGGTCTACACTATCCCTACCCTCATCCCCAGTGAGAAACTCAAAAAGACTCGACCATGAAACATTTGTAAGCCTCCCATGAGTTAATTTATTAGCCATGTATGACAAGCAATGTAAATACAAAAGGTTAAAATCTTACCAGCAGATAATAGTGCCACTTTTTGAACCGATAATATATCCATCGAAGTGGCACGAATATGAAATAGAACAAACAATACACATAGGGAATATCTTGTGGCCCTGAACCAAGAACATTAACAAGAAAACAAACAAATCAATGGAACTCCGCTGGTACGAGTTTGACAATTAATCCATCAAACCAAAAAAAGGGTACAACTCACTTGCTCCCAATATAAAGCAAAACGCACCAAAGCCAAGAACACTCAAAAGATGAGTCACCTGAAACACAATGCAAAGAATTAGAAAAACAAAAAGAAAGGGAAAGGTAGACAAGTAGAGGAAAATCAAGCTCATAGGATCAAACAATTGCCTGCGGCAGTAATCAACGTTATGTCCATTTCAAAGGCAAAACCCAACTGAACCATTCACTTAACAATAGCAAAAACGACAAACGACAACCTTATTGATGAAGCTCTCATGTTCTTCAGCTCGTTTAGCAATCTTAACGGCCTGCTTAGACAAGATTTCTTTTGTCTTATCCTTGGTTTGAGCCACTTTCTACATTAAAACGTAAAAACCAAACATACCCAGATCAGAAAAACCAATAATAAACCAACGGGAAACACAAAAACAAAAAGACAGCAGGTTTCGAATGTTACCGTGGATCGATCCTTGAGCATCTGCTTAACCTTTTCGAACGAATCCCGATCTATAACTATCTCCTCCTCCTCCATATGTTCATCTCCGTTGCAGGACATTTTTGGCTTTATCTCTTTGTATGACGAGAGGGAACGAAAGAGAAATAAAATATATGAAAACCAAAGGCACTGTGATTTGGATTGGCGGATGTATCTTCTTCCCTGGATGCTGTCGCATCCACTGGAGAATATGCGTTCAGTGGACCAAATTACTTTGACCCATCATCGGGTGAGGATCCCAATTCCCGAATTTTTAAACAAAACGAGAACGAAAATAGTATTCAAAGTTTTGAAATAGACCCTCGATTCCCGAAAATTTTCGTCCCAACTCTTCCCTTGCTAATCAATTTACTATTTTATCTCTAAGTAATAATTTAAATACGTCTTCATAGAAAAATTTTTGTAATTTCATTTATCCCTAACTTATTAACTTTCTTTAATCCAAAACGCAACTCAGCATTCACAGTTGGCAAATGGAAAGGTTCTTGAATGTATACGAAAGTTATGCAGATAGCCCCAGACCAAAGACCACAATATTTAAAATAACAGGCACGAAATGATATTTTCAACAAATATGGGTTACTAAAAGAAAAATACAGGAAACTATCCTGCACTTATTTTGAAACTTGGACTACAAGAGGCAGCAGCGCCAGCGGCACTTCACCAGAGACAGTGAGAGTTCGAGTCCGAGTCGAGTCGGAAATTGTTTGGTTTTTTTTTTTTCGTTTTTCGTTTTTATTTTTGTTTTCAGACAGAGATTGACAAAGTAGTTTTGGTGAGGGTTGGCTTTAAGAATGATTTTTTACTTTGTAATTCCATTCCAGGTAAGCTCCAAAGCTCCGTCTGCTATATGTTAATTGATTGTTTTATCTTTAGCTTAGCCTGTTTAGAATTTTGAATCTTAATCGAAGAAGGGAGAGGATAATCATTCACTAAATTTGAATGATTGTCATTTCCATTGTTTTTTTTTTTTTTTTTTGCCTTTTAAATTTTGAACTTATAAGAAGACCATGTTGCTATCCAAAGGTAAGGCCGGGAAAATGATTGGAGAGGATTCAGGTAATGGGAAGTTGTTGAATGAAATAGAGACCTTAATCAAAGCGTTGTTCCTAGACAAAAACAATTCAAGTTTAACAAGATCATCGGTTTCAACACCGCCCTGTTGCCTGCCAATATCAACTGGAAAAACCCAATTAATTGATTCCAAAACAAAGCCGCATTATGGCAACGAGGACCCTTCCGGCAAGGATAAGAAGTCCATTTGGAATTGGAAGCCACCAAATTTAAAACCCTTTTCTAGGAGGCGTAAGTTCAACCGTTGTTTGTCCGTCTGAGTTCATGCTATTGAAGGGCTGTCTTCTAGTTTTGACAATGTTAGTGTTTGTGTACACTGGAAGAGGCGTGATGAAAGCTGGTGACACGCCCCGTCAAGGTTTTCAAAGGGATTGCCGAGTTTGAGGATAAGTTGACGCACATTTGCATGGTTCATGGCAGTAGAAGTGGACCCCACAACTCGGCTAGTTATGACGCAAAACATTTCTTGCTCTATGCATCTGTATTTTGGGGGGAAGATCTTGATCTGGGAAAGCATAGGGTCGACCTCACACGACACTTCTTCCTTTTACATTGGAGGAATTGGATGAAGAGAAGAACTGGGGAAATTGGACTACCAGTTTTAAGTTGTCAGGAGACGCTGAGGGTGCAATGATGAATGTCAGCTTTGGGTATACAATGGTTCAGGATATTCCTATTCCACCTGGAAATGATGAGAACCTTTTGCAACCGTCGAGTTTGAAGCAGAATAATGTGAGAACAATAAAATCTATTCCTAAATCTGGCCACGACAATGACAAGAGCACAATACTTTGCGCTAGAACTCTTTCCGCCACTTCTAATCAATGGCTTTGTGACTTATCTAGATCTGTAGATCATGTAAAGGATCTTCACAAGGTGTTTGCAAACTCAAGGGTGGAGCTGGCTGTGCTAGAAAAGTTCTCGCATGGGAAATCTGATGAAGGCAAATTGGACGTTTTGGTTGATTGTAAGTTTGATGTTGATTTGTGCAGTAAACATCTTCAGCTAATAAAACCAGATTCCTTCCCTGAATCTGAACCAGTCAAAAAAGTGTTGACAATGGGTGTAAGAGATCCAAATTTCCATTATGGAAGTGCAAGAGACCAGAGGAACTTAGTATGAAAGCAGCTGATGTTAACACTGATGGTAATTTGCCGGTGGTTCCTAAGGAGGGCACCACAGTTTGTCTTGAGGACTGAGGGAAAATGTGGTGACAACAATGACCTTGAGGTGTATGACTACAACACTAAGGAGGATGACATATGTTCAAAAGACGTGTTGATGAAAGAACTTGAATCTGATTTAAATAATGTTTCAAATTTGGAAGCTGAAGTATCTGATTCTCTTGAAGAAAAAGACAATTCCATGGGTTTCAAAACCGATGACAAAGCAAAACAGGAAGGAGAGCTCACTCAGCTTGGATGGTTTGACTGAATCTGTGGCAAATGAGTTCCTGCGAATGTTGGAAATCGAGCATAGTGCATTTGGTTTCAGTTTGGAGAGGGAACCAGAGTCACCAAGAGAGTGCTTGTTGAGACAATTTGAAAAGGCTGCCCTAGCTGGTGGTTATTCTCTGTTTAATTTTGATGTCAGCAATGGGGGCAAAGGAGGATGTGGTTATGATGTCTTGCCTGACTCTGGGTGGGGGGACTTGTCTGAGAATTTTGAACTCTTGTCACTGAGCCAGAGTGCTAAGGATCTTATGGGAACTCAGACAATAAGTGGCAAGGCATCAGCCAAAATGTTGGAAGAGTTAGAGACTGAAACTTTGATGCACGAATGGGGCTTGAATGATGCAACTTTTCAGTATTCACCTCCTAAAAACTCTAGTGGCTTGGGGATTCCAACCAATTTGCCCCATGAAGAGCCGCTTGAATTGCCTCCTCTTGCCAAAGGACTTGGTCCTTTCGTGCAGACAAAGAATGTTGGATTTTTGAGGTCTATGAATCCTTCACTTTTCAGGAATGCCAAAAATGGTGGGAGCTTGATTATGCAAGTTTCCAGTCCTGTCGTGGTACCTGCAGAAATGGGTTTGGGAATAAATGATATACTGCAACAATTGGCATCAGTGGGAATTGTGAAACTCTCTATGGAGACAAATAACCTAATGCCTTTGGAAGACATTTCTGGCAAAACGATGCAACAAGTAGCATGGGAAGCTTCATTCGCTCTGGAAGGACCTGAAAGGTCTGTCCGTAAATTGCCTGTTTTGTGGAATTAAAGTACATTTTGAATCTCCTTTTTTTAATCTATTCGTCCGGTTGCTTCAGTACCATATGTGCTTATTGTAACTTCTTGGCACAGGCAAAGTTCATTGCAGCATGGAGTAGAAACTAGGGAAGATACATCTGTACAGGAAAAGCGGGTGCAGGAAAGATCATGCTTGCCAAGATCTAGTAAGTTGAGTTCAAGCTCTGTGGGTAATGAGATGGGCTCGGAGCATGTGTCTCTTGAAGATCTTGCTCCTTTGGCTACGAATAAGATTGAAGCTCTTTCAATTGAGGGATTGAGAGTACAATCTAGGATGTCAGATGAGGACGCCTCCATAAACATTAGTGCAAGGTCTATTGGGGAAATCTCAGCCCTCCAGGGGAAGGATGTCACGATGAGTGGGTCCCTTACCTTGGAGGGAACTATTGGATTGCAATTGTTGGACATAAAGGACATTGGTGATGACATTGTTGGATTAATGAGCTTGTCACTTGCTCTTGATGAATGGATGCGGCTAGATTCTGGTGACATTGGTGATGAAGATCAATTAAGTAAACAGACTATAAGGATTCTTGCCGCTCATCATGCTAGCTCCTCTGACTCAATCTGCAGAGGGTCAAAGGGGGAGAGAAGACGTGGAAAAAGATATGGTAAAAAGTGTGGGTTGCTAGGAAATAACTTTACTGTTGTACTAATGGTGCAACTTCGTGATCCTTTAAGAAACTATGAACCAGTTGGTACTCCGATGCTTGCTCTGATTTAAGTGGAGAGAGTGTTTGTCCCACCAAAGGCAACAATATATCGTAAAGTTTCAGAAGTAAGAAGTAACAGTGAAGAAGACAATGAATCAGAGTTAGCAGTGAAGAGGAAGGCAAAAGGGGAGACGAGAGAAGCAAAGACATTGGAAGAGGAAGAAATTCGTCTGTTCCAAATCTCTGGAGTATGGGTAGCTGGTCTGAAGACTGAATCTGGCAAGAAGAAGCTTTGGGGCACCACAACCCAGCAACAGTCTGGTTCTCGCTGGCTGCTTGCTAATGGAATGGGAAAGGGCAACAAGAATGCATTTGTAAAGTCAACATCTAATAAGTCGTCTACCACCCTGACAACAAAAGTGCAGCCTGGTAATGCTTTATGGAGCATATCCTCTCAAATTCATGGTGCTGGGGCAAAACAGAGGAATTGACAGTGTTGGATTTACTTATTGAGAATTCTAATGTAGTTTTTATTCGGTGAAGTTATAGGGACCCGTGAGTTAAGCCACCATTTTATTGCAACATGGTGGAAATCTCACAGAACATAAAATGTAGCTTGAGGTTGCGTTCTGATTTAGGATTTTTCCTGCACTCCATGCGAAACTCGATCAGAAGGTAAATGATACAGATCAATATCTTGTTTTACCTTTGTAAATTTATAGGTTCTACAATCATGTTTGTGTTCTTTGCAATTTTTGTCCTTGTTCGCGGAGAGTTTTTGCTACTTGTTTCTTCAGCAAAAAGAATGGATCTTCATTGGACGAGTTATTAATTTCTAATTTGTGAAAAAAGCGAAGAAAAGGCTGATCCGGTTGTCCCGTTTTTCCTTTCGGCTTTTATTACATTCGACTATCCTTTAAGAAGAAGATTTTCTTGTGACTGACAAAAGCAATCATCAGGTTTTTACCGTATCTCGAGTTCTGTCTGGGACAGTGAGTAGAAGCTTGTTGTGCTGGTCGTCATAAATGACAAACTTAAACGAGACCTCTTTGGACTTCAAAAATAGTCTAGTAGCAGCCCAATTTAAAATTTAGAGTGAGGCATGGGATTCGAATTTTTAACCTTTAAGATAATTGAACTCTTCTTCTCCTCGACTCCAACAAGATGAAAAGGAAAATGGTGGGCTACTGCTGCTTGCCAAGCATATCATCTTTCAGCTGTTGAACTCCACTCCACCCCCAGACAAAAAATTAAACAATTGTCAACACACAAACTATTAAATCCTGGCAAACATGACTTTAATCACAAGAAACCAAAGAGTTGGAATATTATTAAACCAAAACAATGTTAGTTAGCAACATAAAAAGACAGACAGAGAGCGAAATTCAATTAACACGCCGGAGGAAAGAGAGGGTGCAGTGACTACATCATATGTTAACTCGAAGTCTCAATTTCAGATTAAAGGTTGGATCTTTAGTCTCGATTCCCCCGCCCCACCCCACCCCCCCCCCAAAAAAAAAAAAAAAAGAAGGAAGGTATGTATGTATGTATGTTGGTTCCTAATCCGTGCACCTATACGCTGTAGGCCACCAGCGGGTACATCACACCACCAATCGGCTATTGTTATAAGGGAACCACAAATTGCCTCGGCCCATTATTGCACTCTAGAGTCTAGAGCAAGAGTCAGAATCTGAACACAGTAGAACTCTGTCAAAGTAAGAGGCAAACTCAACTACTTGCAAACAGCTGGGTCTAAAGTCGGTTCACTCTCAATGTGGATGGGCCAAAAGGCCAATATCAAGTTGTCCCACAGGACGAGTTGATTGATCCATTACCAATTCGGGACGGTGTTATGGTTTTGTGCCTTTTCTTCCAAACTAGTTTTCTTCTACTCCGAATGATGCTAAATAACTTAACTTTCTTTCTTTATTTGTTTTATTAGAGACTCATTAAATTGTAAGTTAAATAATAAAAATATATATTTTATATATTTTTTTATAAATTTTACACCCTTTCTTGTATTAAGATCCAATAACTTTAGATAAATATTTTGATTTCATTAAAATAATGATACGAACAAATGATTTATTATAATTTTATTATCTATAATCATAATTCAAGAAAAAGTTAAAAAAATTATTTGTTAAGTCTTCTTTCCTCTTACTTCGTAATTTTCTATTTTTAAGTCTTTATTGGCTTCATTTTATCATTAAATTCTTTTTTTTTTCTATCTTTACTTTCTATTTCTACTTACATCGACAAATAATATAATTCAAACATGTATAATAAAGTTCCAAATCAACTGCTCCAAACAACTTCTATGTGACGATGTGATTATTGAGGCAAAAACACTCAAAAACATACATATATGTATATATATCAGCCGACAGACATGAAGGCTGCAGAGAATCTATACCGTTTGAAAGCAGGATGTTTTAAGGAAAAAGCAAGATAACGGTTGCATTACTTTCACACACATAACACAATTCCCTAATCCCAAAGACGTGGAATCAAAATAGTTGATCTGACTCTTTGTACCCTGCCAAGCACTTGATCAAAATTTCTCCCAAGTTCCCTTCATTAATAGCTTCATGAACTTTCTCTATATCCTCTCCTGGACTTGCCTTCTTCGCCCCACTCAGAATCTCAGTCCCCACTTCGCTTCTCACAAACTCATATATCGGATAGGTCCTGCATTTCTTGATCCTGTTTGCTATCTTGAATTCTCCATTATCAAACCTCTCCCTGGCTTTTGTTACTTCTTCTGCTATCCGCGTCTTCAACTCCTCCATAAAGACCGGTATACTCTTAAAAATCGAGTAACATGGTTCACCATCACATCCAGCTACAGTGTCTTTAAATGCCCTTTCGATAAGTACCTCTCGCAGTTTTGGCAGAAAACTGTAAGAAGGATTGATGGGGTCGTCAATATAAGTGAATACAGGCTGATGTTCAACAACTTGCAGGAGTTCCTTCTCGCAGAAACGAGATTCAAGCAGTGATCCATCTTCAGCAACGTAAAGGGTCTTCATTGCCACCTGGTGCACGACTTGCTTTACAACTTCCCTCATGTTCTCTTCCAAATGCCTCAGATCAATCGCTTGGCAAAGTGCCACCATGTATGTTGCAGACATGAGTTTCAGGATCTCAATGGCTTCGGCGCTTTTCCTTGCTGAAATTAAGCCAAGAGAGTTGACATCTTGGTTGTGTTGTTCTGCACTCTGAACGTGGGTGGTAACAGGATTTGCCAAGTACTGTAGCTCTGAGCAGTATGCAGCCATGGCTATCTCTGCACCTTTGAACCCGTAGTCCAAGCTTGGATTAGGCCCTCCACTCAAATTGGAAGGCAACCCATTGTTGTAGTAGTCACAAACAAGTTCAGAGAATTGAGCAAACATAAGCTTTCCTATTGCTGCAATGGCTATTCTGAGATTGTCCATAGAAATGCCAATAGGGGTTCCTTGGAAATTCCCTCCATGAAGAGCAAGGTCTCGAGCAACATCAATCAATGGATTGTCGTTAACAGAATTTATCTCCCTTTCAACAGAATGAGTTGCTGCTCGAATAACTTCAATTTGTGGCCCAAGCCATTGTGGAGAGGTTCTTAATGCATACCTATCCTGTTTAGGCTTTGTAAGCGGGTCCCTCTCATGGCGAATTTTTGCTTCCTTCATGTAGTCACTTTCGTCCAACAGGAATTTCATGATGGCCGCTGCTTCGATCTGGCCAGGATGGTGCTTCAGCTCATGAGTTAGTGGGTCTGTGTACTCAGACTTGCCATGCATGACTTCACAGAACAAAGCAGACAGGATTTCCGAAAGGAGGGCAAGAATGTTGGCATCGAAACAAACTGTTGCAGCGACAGCTGAGCCAACTGCTGTTCCATTCACAAGAGCTAAGCCTTCCTTCGCCTGTAGTTTGAACGGAGCAGGAATTCCAGCTCTCTTCAGTGCTTCAATAGCAGTGATCTCTTTGCCTTCAGAAGTGCCTACTCTGGAATTATGTCGACCCGTTAACAGGCCAGCGATGTAAGACAATGGCAAAAGATCACCAGAAGCAGTAATAGTTCCTCTAAGAGGAAGTTTAGGGATGAAGTTTTCATTCATAAGCTTGGCCAATGATTCTAGTATCTCCCAACGGATACCAGAATAGCCTTGCATTAATGTGTTTGTGCGGACGAGCATAGCTGCTTTGGCATAACTTGTTGGAAGATTATCTTTGCCAATGACTCCAGCATTGAGGAATCTAATGAGCTCTGTCTGAAGATCACCAGTCTTGTTGGTTCTTCTGTGAGACGTGGCACCAAAGCCTGTAGTAACGCCATAAGTGTCTGTCCCACAGGAGATTTTCACAGCAACCCAATTGGCGCTCTTTGCCACACGGTCACGAGCAAGAGCCTCACCAAGGCTGACCTTTACATCGCTTTGACGGGCAATGGCAGTGACCTGAGCAACAGTGAGGGCTGTGCCCTGGATTTCAACAGTTTTGGCTTCGGCATATTGTGATACCATTTGACATACTTCAACAACATGGGCGCATTGGAGAGGCTCTGCAGCCTTCTTCCAGTGTGGTGGGGTGGAGCTAGAAGAATTCTGTGATAGACAGAAAGGGTTCCCAGTATCAGTTGGGAGATCAACAGATTCAATTCTACTGGATGCCATTGGCAACCTGACAAACTAGGATTTCAGGCAAAGAGGGATTGGAATATTATTTATGCGGGCAGTTGAAGCTGTTCCTTTTGGTTCTGAGTCTGGCAAGGAAAATATAGAATCTATTTATAGTGGCAAGTGAGATGGGATTAACAAGTGGGAAAGGGCTGCGTCAATGGTCCAAGTCCTGCTTTTTGGAAAGTATTACAATTACGGGACAGACTTTGCCAGGAAA